>VSMD01037003.1:0-61005 GCA_008750895.1 Mirza zaza
ATCACTAGTTCTCTCAACAAGTTTCCTACATAGAACTCAGGATCCCAATCACTTCTTTTCTAACCATGATAACAATCTCATGAATAACACAAAGATTTCCAAAAGGGAAAGACAAAGCAGGAAGGAGAACACATGGGGCTTTAGGTAAAAAGATTTGGGGAGCTCTAAATGCTGCCTGGAATGAGGACCTTCTGCAAACAGCCACAGGCATTACTTCCCCACTACATGGTTGCAGGGCTGCCGGATACACTCATGACACCACCATCCAAACTATCCTACCAGCTTTGGGGCCCATAGGTACACTTGAAAGTCACAGGAGCGGCCTTCTATGAGGTTTCAGAGGTTTCTCAACTATGGATAAATCATGAAGAAAACTTTCATACACACAGCACCTTTGTGTATCTTCATACACAAAATTTGTCCCAGTGATTCACTGATGATCAGTTACGTGGCTTACACAGGATCCATTTCATACTAGAGTTCCCATAAAAGAAACAATAACAAAACCCTGTATAAAATATTCCAAGGCCCAATTAGTCTCTGCCTCCAACATCCTCTCCTTCAAATCTGTCCTCAATGCTGCCATTAAAGATCTATCCAAAGCAGACGTAACAGACTTGCAAACCAGGTCAGAGGAGTGGCCACATACGTTTATTTTCTGCCTCCTATTTTCACCCTTACTGAGTGACAGCAAATTACTTTTTTCTGTGAAGACAGAAAAACAAAGTTTACAGGAGTGAATATAGTAGCAGGCAAGAGATTAAAACAATTTTCTGGAAAATGAATAAAGTAGATTGATAACTGACCAAGAAGAGCTTAAGAAACTACCTGTCAAGTGCCTACAGAGGAAGACAGTGATGAGAAGCAAGTTGATTTGTCTTGCAAAACCCTGAGGGTCAGGCCTCAGAGTCACTGAGGAAGTGGAGAGTGAGGTGGGGTGGCTGAAAGACTGTTAGGGTCCCACAGGTACACACACCTTGCAAACAGGTAAATACACACACACATACATGCCCATGGCAAAAGAAACAAGGTGTTTATTAATAATAAATAATAAAATAAATAAATAAAAAGGGACAGTCCCTTAAGAGCACTAGCTACTATGGAGATGGAGATGTATGGGGCTAAAAACAGATTTTAAGTAAAATTCTTTATACCGAATTTACTCTAGTACTCTTTAACCTAGTAAAGGAGGAATAAGCTCTTTACCCTAGTACTATTTCTAAAACACCACATATTTTAAGAAAGCAAATGAGGGTTGGGAGGAAGAGAAAAGCAAAGCAAAGAAAGACAATGCAGGGAGCACAGGAATACTTTCAAAAACCTACAAAATTATAATTATCAGAGAATTGAGAAGATAGTATATTCCCGAAGCATCAACAGGATGCTGTAAAAAAAAAAAAAGGAACAGAGTAAAGAAATTCCTATTCAAAAATTACTAGGATAGCCAAAACAAAAGGTTTAATAGCAAGGTTGGTGGACAAACTTGAAGTAATTGCCTAGAAGGCAGAAAAAAACACAACAATGAGATGAAAAATAGATCAGAAAGGACAAGAAAACTGGAGCATCAGTCCAGAAGCACCAACACAATACTTTCAGAAAGAAAGAAAAAGAACAGTGAAGAAATTATTAATATAAAAGAACAATTCAAGAAACTTTCTAAAAACTCTACGACAATGGGTCTCCAAGATTGAAAAGGTTCACCAATGGACTTTTCAATTAAAATGAGTTTAAAAAAAAAAAATGCCAAGCTTTATCATCATGAAATTTTAGAACACTGATGATGAGAGACTTTTCTAAGAGCATCCAGAAAGAAAACACAAAGTATAGGAAGTAAAAATAGTGTATGACTTCTCAGCTGTAGTGGATTTTAGAAAACAATAAAGTAATACCTTTAAAATTCTGAGTGAAACTAGAATTCATAGCCAGCCAAACTATGAATCAAGTGTAAGAGTAGAATAAGGATATTTTCAAACCAGCAAACCCAGAAAGAGCACCACACAGCTACCAGGAAACAGTGGCTCTAATATTGGAGAAGAGAAGTCCCAGGATTACAACTATGCAACTGGCCAAGAAAGCAGCCTGTTGGGCAGGCCCTGGGAAGGGAGGTCACCACAGGAAAGAAGGAACTGGAGTGAGCAAGAAAATGTTACTGATAGTTGTAGAACAAAACATTGGAACATTTAGAGGAAATGTTAATGGTTTCATAGATAACTTATAGTAAATGAAAAAATAAGCAACTTTTAATTCTCGGAAAAACATTTCACTAGAAAAGATGCATAATTATAGCACACTACTCAGCTTGCTAGGGAATAATGGTTGTATAGTAATATGATATAAACACTGAATGCTAATTTTACTTTCTTGAAGTGTGATAGAAGCATGTCAAAAAAACTGAAGAAACTGAATGAGGCAGGAAGAGAACTAAGTTTTTATCCACTGTGCTAGAAAGTCATGAGAAAGTCTAAAATTATAAGAAATAGCAGTTTACCAATATTACTTAGAAAATAGATGTAAATACCAAGAGTAATAGCTGGAAGAGCTAAGAGTGGTTGCCTCTAGAAAATGGAACTTGAGAATGGTGTTGGTTAAGGCAGAGGATTTTAAGAATTATCTGAATTTTATAATTATGTTGATTTAGTCTTATAAATATTAAAAATAATATATTTTAAGATGAGGAAGAAATTAAGGAGGCAGAGAGAGAGAAGAGGGTAGGAAAGAAGGACAAAGTCTTTGCCCCATACCTTTCCAAACACACTGGGATTGTGCACAGAGCTGCATTTTTCCATTAAGCTGCTGAACCACCTTCTGGGTTGCAAATAGCTGGTTTCGGCATTTCTGAAAACAAATATACATAAAGAGAATACTTCCTTAGAAACATATATGTACATCTCAGGCATGATACATGATAGAGTTAGAACTGATAATTCACTGACATTCAAAGACTCCACATTTTCCAATCAAATGCCACAATAATTGCTAGTATTTATTAACTAACCACTGTGTAAGGAACAGTGCTGAGAATTTTACACATATTGTTTCTAATCTCCTCAACAGCTTCATAGAGTGGATATTGCTCAGCTAGAATAAAACCCTTTTTTATTCCTCTAGCCTAAATATTCATGTAGCTGACAAACCATAGGCCAGTGGTATCACTAAAGGCTACAAAAACTGAAATGTCAGGATATTTCTAGAACTCTCTAAAATAAAAAGATCTCCCCAAAATAATAAAGTCAAACATTAGTTGGACAACATTTTGCAAGAAAGATTTCCTTCAAGGAGTGATTCTCAACACTTAAACCAGAGATAGTCTCTCAGTTTATTACTGAGATCTTCTCTGGGCCTCAATTTTCCTCATCTATAATAGGTTTAGATTGGACAAACCATCTTAAAGGTCCTTTTCTATTAACACCTTCTCTCATTAGAAATGGGGATATCAGCTACTCAGAAGGCTGAGGCAAGAGGATCTCCTGAGCCCAGGAGTTTGAGGTTGCAAGTGAGCTATTAAGATGCCACTGTACTCTAGCCAGGGCAACAGAGTGAAATGCTGTCTCAAAAAAAAAAAAAAAAAAGAAAAAAGAAATAGGGGGACATCACGTCACAGAGATCTTAAGTAAACTGACTAAATTTCCATGACCACAAAACTCTGAGTGATATTTCTTTGGGCCAATATATAAAGGGCACTTCTGGCTAGGCGTGGTGGCTCACATCTATAATCCCAGCACTTTGGGAGGCCAAGGTGGGAGCGTTGCTTGAGGCCAAGAGTTCAAGACCAGCCTGGGCAACATAGCAAGACCCCATCTCCACTAAAAATTTAAAACTTAGCTGGGCATTGTGGCATACTCTTGTAATCCCAGCTACTCAGGAAGCTGAGGTGGGAGGATCACTTGATCCCAGGAGCTCCAGGTTACAGTGAGTTATGATGATGCCACTATACTCTAGCCAGGGTGACAGAGTGAGACCCTGTCTCTAAAAAATTTTTTACAAAAAAAGCGCTTCTGACATTCTTACATTCAATTTCAATCAAAAACAGCTAGGAAAATTAGTAATAAGTGGAAAGGAAAGTACTTATTGGAATTTTCTAAAAACATAGTGATGAATAGTTAAGCCACAGAAGATTCTTTTTTTCCTCTTTCACAACAATATATTTGTTTTCTTTCTTTCTACTTTTAGAGATGAGGTCTCACTATGTGGCCCAGGCTGGTCTCAAACTCCTGGCCTGAAGCGATCCTTCCACCTTGCTGGGATTACAGGCATGAGCCAGCACACCCATCTCTCACAGTAATATATATAATCTCACATGCATGACAATCACTGAATCACCATAGTTTAGACAGAAGTCTCTCTGGCAGGCATCGTTTTGACATTCTGGTTTTCTTCCTCGACATCATGACACATAACAGGCATTGCCAGTCAATGAATCACGGGTTTTAGGTATTCAGGCAGAACAATTAACCATAAAGCAGGGTTTCCCAATCTCAGCACTATTGGCATTTGGAGCAGGAGATAATTCATTGTTGCGTGGGATATTCTGTGCATTTTAGTGTGTTTAGCAGTGTCACTGGCCTTTAGCCACTAGATGCCTCCCCCCTGGGTTGTCACAATCTAAAACATCTTTAGACATTGCCAAAGTCCCCCCACCAGGAGAGTCACCCCCCCTCACCCCCTGGTTGAGAGCCACTAGTATAATTCCTAGAATGACCTGTTGGCCAGGAGCTCAACGAACTCTTCACAAACTCCCTTCTTCAGAATCTCATAGTTAGCACAAAACTGCCTGCAGCACGGTCCAGCACACGCCTCAGCTCCATAAACCCAGGGTGCTCTTTCCTAGATGAGACCTACTTATTATTTTAATTAGCAACTGAGCATAGAGCTCACTGACTATGAATTCTGACAGTCTCCTTGCTACCCTCATTGCAGACACACCCTCCAGATGGTCAGGAAAACCACATGAAGTCCATACAGGTTTACGGTAAAAACCTCGCTTTGTATCTTTACCACTCTTGAGTCATGACATCAAACGCTCTGCATTGAACAGTAAAAACAGTTTCCATTATCCTCTGCCCAGGTTCTTCGGTGATCCTGGGGTTGTGTTCTAGTTGATATAACAATTGCTATAAGAGGTATCTTGCCAACATCATCATGAGCCCACAAACAGAACCATCAACCTTGCTGCCACCAGTCACCAGAAAGGACAAGGGGCAGGGCAGTAAGAACTCCAATCAGCAGTAGAGGGTGGAAAGAACAGGGGTGTTAATAACCTGGCCCGGGCATGAGACCACCAGCGCCCCCTTATTATTTCAGTAGAACTCCCTGGCCATTCCCCACTCCCCAGCCCCATACCCAACAATAAAGCACTCAACAAAAGATCTGCTCTAAAACATTTGTTTCCAATTGCATATGAGTTTAAATATTTATACTCACAATATTTTATTGTTCCTCTGCAAAATACACATGCCAAATACAGAAGAGGTACACACTAAATAAGTAGTTTTGCCTAAACTGAGAATATATGACTTTTCTAGTTAAAAGCTTTTGAAATGAAACACTCAGTCCTTCAAGGGCTCTTCATTGGATCTGATGAACACATGCTATTGATGTTTAAAGTGCCCAAAAGATTTATGTCGGACTCTTAGGATCTTAAAATCGTAATGAATAAGAACTACCTAAAAGAAGTAAATGTACTTAATCAAGAAACAAATGAACAAGAACAAAGGCCATCTAAGGATACCCTAATCACAAAAAAATTTAAAAAAAGAGATAAAAGAATTTAAAATATTTAAAATAAAAAAAAGAACAAAGGCTTAAGAGAAATATTTAAAAGGTCATCCTATAGAGAAAGAGTTTAACTTATCCTGAGACCCCAAAGGAGAAACCACATCACCAAATAGCTGGAAATGACTGTAGCAAGAGAGCCTTGAGCTTAGAGGAAGCATATCATAGTAAGCAGAATTTTATTATTTTTAATCTTTGCCTTTTTCATGGTTATTCTCTTTTCACTTTTTTGATTGGTTCTAACTCAACACTTTCTCGTATATTGGGGGGGATATTTTCTATCTTATACAAAGTGATTCTATTCGTGCCCTTCACTCATTTTTTCCTAAGTAATCCATTACTTTTTACTGATTTGTAAGAGTAGCAAAGCAGCTCTTTCCTTATATCTGGGACTTAAGTTGTTTGAGCTTCTTAAGACATGGTATCTTCAGTTTTTTCTCTCTACTTACCTGGCCTTTTGAGGCAACATTTTCCTTCCAGCCTCTATCCATTGCATCAGTTGCCTTGCAGAAATGGAGAACAGAGTTATTTGTTTCAGAACTTCCTTTGATGGGGGTCTTCAGTGGTTCTTTGAAGGATCCTACAAGAAAGACATTTAGCTTTGAATTTGGTTTTTAAAACAAGATACTCACTTTGATTGGAGATCTGGCCACAGCATCTTTCATAGTAGAACAGAATATGGAGGCCCAGGCTCTGGTCTCTCCAAAATCCATGCAGAAGGAGGAGATCAGAGTCTTACCCAGAGCACTGGGTTGTTAAGTTTCCCATTCAAGGGAAACTGCCTCAGTGGCCTCAAGAGTGGGGAGGAAATGCCAGGTTTAAAGACCTGACTTCACCCAGAGCACAGCAGTGGAAATGCTTTACCTCTGTATGGAAAGAACAGATTTGCATATTTGAAGAATGGAGAATGGGAATAGTTTGAAGTGATGGTGCAGAGAGCATCTGGTTTGCCCAAGCTATGATCATCCTGCCAGGAAATAACTATGGGGTGCTGGCTTTGCCAAGCATTGACATTCACTACATGATCAAGAGCAAGTTCACTTTGCCTCTCCTCCTTCCTATTTCAGAAAGATGTTATAAAGGTAGTTTGGGAGGGCAGCAGTGAAATTCTTTCTAGATTAAAATAATAGAAGATTCCGTGTTATTTGCATCAATATTATTCATATCTATTTTCTTCTCAAGATTGAGAAAGCCCTTGACCATACTTTTAACAGTACTGGAAACCTGTTAAGTCATCCTCTAAAACTAAATAGCTGCCATATCACTTGTTCATCAGAGGAGCCAAGAGACCATTAAAAAATCTTAGCCTGTTGCCATGTGACAATCTCTTCTTCATTTGGACAACCATAGGCTTGATAAATTGTCACTAATGTTCCTAGAGTTTGGCACCTCAAGTCCTGGGATCTCATAAGAGAAAAATGCCACATTTCAGGAGGAGGATGGAAACATGAAATGTTCCTCAAGTTTTAGATCTTGCTCTTTGTCCCAAGAAATTATGCATGCTTGCTTTCTTGTGCTATTTGTACAAGAGTATAGAGCAAAAAAAGCCAGCTCTCAGAATCTCAAATGAGAAGGAAAAAGCTGCAATTGCATGCTAGTACTGACGATCATCCCAGTTATAAAAAAAGAGGCCAAGTCTACCACCTAAGGAAGCAGAGCATGACTACAAATGAACCTCCATACATGTCCCTTCTGGGATGGGAAGATCTTCAGTATCCATTTTTCTGAAACAAAAAGAAAAAAACGCCACCAGCAAAGCATTCAGAAACCAATGTATCTGATTAATGCCCAGTATTAACTGAAGTACAAAATAAAATAGACATTCTCATAAAATCCTTTGACTGATATCTGTCTGTTGGGATTTTGAATTTCTTAGACAATGCCTTACAAAAAATAATAAATTTGGGGCCTAGAATGAAAAGGGAGCTCCTAATTTTAACTAGAAATTCTTCTAAAACAATCAGCCTCAAAACTGCCCCTCAATTACAATAGGATTATGAAAGATTTCTTTCAGAAAATAGTCATAACAATGGTCTTTCTGAAAATTCTTTATTTCCTGCTGCTTCAGTCAGCTAATCTTAATACTGATATTTGTTGTTACATGGGAATTTCATTGATCTGAAAAGATTTGGTCTCCCTTTCAGTCTGCAGAACCGCAATGCCTCATTGTGTCTAATGTCATTGAGAAGAGTTGGCACTGCTATTAACATGTCTTAACTAAATAAGCATGCTGACAGTCAAAGAATTACGTTGCCTAGGATTTTAAAAGGGAAGGACAGGAATTAAATCAACCAATGACAGGTAGCAAATTTGACTTCTGAAGAATGGGAATAAAAATGGCTGTGCCCAAATGAGAATGACATATTTCAGAAAGAGTTTGTGTTTCAGGGCTCTGACAAGTTGATCAGGAATCCTACTCATCACAGCAGGGCTTTGGTGCCCTTTTTTCATCCATCCACCCCTCCATCCCTCCATCTCTCCCTCTCTCTTGCTCCCTTCCTTTTACTTTCTCTTCCTCTCATCCTCTTCTGCTTTCATTTTTGCACATAACCATTTCACATCTGATTATTCCATTACTAATATATGTTTCTTCTGACTGCCATAAGCCAGGAACCTTACCAGGGTCATTAAAATCCTGTACTTTGCAAAAAAAAAAAAAAAAAGCATATATACATTTATGTGGGTATACACGTGTATATATACACACACACACATATTCATACAAACAATCTCCACAAAAGTAATCATCTACCAATGCAAGTCTCAAAAACATGTTTAAAATGCAACATATGTCAAATTAAACTATATTTGACCTGAAGAAGCTTCTATACTTTGAGCCCCTACATCATGGGCTACAACCTAACTTAGTGTGTAAACTAACTAAAAGCCTAACTTAGGAATATACAAGGGCTGTCTGGAAAGTAGCCAGCCAGGGAATATGAAAAATTATGAAAATTATGGCTGGATGCTTTCTGGATAGCCCTTGAACTTTTGCAACAAACAGCGGAGTCTCAGCCAATCACAGAAGCTGAGCTTTAGTCAGTCACAAGTGGCCACAGATCATGTCCAAATAAGGCCAACATTGAGCTGTACCAAAACTGTTTCTGTACCTCACTTCTGTTTGCTGTTCATAAATGCCGCCTGGCCCCACGTTGTGGCGCACCGAGCTCTCTGAACCAATTCTGGTTCTGACTGAGGCTTCCCTGATGAATGGTCTTTGCTCAATTCAACTCTGTTAAATTTAATTTGTCTAACATGGGGTTTTTTATTCATTCTTTCTTTTGTTTTTGTTTCATTCCCCCCAACCCCCACTTTGGAAATTTCTTATTTAAAGTGAGAAAAAGAGAAAAGCACTTGACTAACACTAGATAGTTCTATAAGACAAAGATTCTATCAGGAATATATCTTTTATTAATATGTCAAAACTGGGCCGTGGCATTTCTGCCACCTTACCTAGAGTCAATGTGTCTTTCTGAGGCGTTATCTTCAGCACTGATCCAGAAGATTCTGGGAGGTCCACGGTGGAATGCTCTTCTCCAAAGGAATAGGCTGACAAATCCCTGGTTTGACTTTGCCGCCATCTTGTGGAAATTGGGCTACTGGCAAAAGGCTCCTCAGCTGACAGCCTCTTCACAAAGTTGCTCTTGAAGTTGGAATATGTATTAACTGAATCAAATACCTGTTTAACAACAAAAAGAGCTGTAAGTCATAGTGGCCTCAGTGATACAAAAGTAAAAATTCCTTAAAAAAGAATTACAAATGACTAATTTAGTACAATACAAATAGAATATATATGTGAGATTTTTAATATTTGTATCCTGAGAAAATGTTATTTTATATATATATATTTAAAAAACACCATTACATACTTAGAACCTCTGTTCAAGAATCTGTAGGTATACCAAAATGGTTTAGGACGTAATTACATTTATGCTTATTACCACTACATATCAATGTAAAATACGACTTACGAAATAACACTATAACTAGGCATGGTGGCTTACACCTACAGGTAATCCTGTAGGATTACAGCAACTTGACTGTAGGATTACAGCAATTTGACTCCCAAGTTGCTGTAAACTTGACTCCCAAGTTGCTGTAATCCCAGCAACTTGGGAGTCAAGAGGATTGCTTGAAGCCAGGGGTTTGAGACCAACCTAGGCAACATAGCAAGACTCTCATCTCAAAAAAAAAAAAGAAGAAGAAAAGTTAGCCAGGCGTGGTGGTATATGCCTACAGTCCTAGCTGCTCAGGAGGCTGACACAGGATGATCACTTGAGCCCAGGAGTTTGAGGCTGCAGTGAGCTATAACCACCACTGCACTCCAGCCTGGGCAACATAGTAAGACCTCATCTCTTAAATAAATAAACAAACACAAACAAAAGGAACAGTATATTCTGAACATACAAGATGCATGTATAAAATTATAAAATTTCAAATCTGGAAATAAACAGTAATTTTCTAATCCAACCCTTTTATTTCATAGATGGAGAAACTGAGGCCTAGAGAAGGTCAATGACTTGCTCAGCATCTGTCCCTCTCTGAGAAACACCAGGAGTTTGATATCTATAGATCCTATAGTGGTGAACCATGCCACTTAGCTATGTGTAATTAAAGTGCAATTGACAAACTGGAAATGAATTATTTTTTAACAAAATGCCAGACAAATTAGGTTAATATCCTTATGTAAAGAGCTCTATAAGTTGACATGATAGCTAAAATATTAAAAAATAGAAATAGAATTCAGCCAGGTGTGGTGGTGTCCCAGACTCAGGAGGCTGATGTGGGAGGATCACTTGAGCCCAGGAGTTCAAGTCCAGCCTGGGCAACATAGCAATAAAAAAAGAAGAAGAAGAAGAAGAAGGAGAAGGAGGTGAAGGAGAAGGAGAAGGAGAAGGAGGAGAATAAGATAAAAAGGGAAAGAAGTAAGACTCAGAATAAATTCTGGGACAAGAACCAAAACCAGCAAAATTAAATTCAACAAGGATGCATGAAAAACCTTCCCCTCCTGATGTTTATTCATTGCACATGCATAAGATGGAAAAGAACTGACACACAGTGAAAAAGACTAGCAGTGTTAGATAATTACCACCAGAATATGAGCCAACAGTATAATGAAATTACCTTTTTCTTTAAAAAGCAGTACAATTTTAGGTCCCAGTAAGGGAAAAATAGTGTTCAGAACAGAAGCAGACAAAACCCCATTGTCTCTGCATCAGTCAGAACTCACGTGGGGAACCATGTCTGGTCCCAGAACTGTCCTTTAAGAAGGGAGACGGACAAGTCAAGATTCAAAACCTGAATTCATTTAGAGGAAAAGGACCACAGTGACGAGCAGGGTAAACACAGCAATGTAGCAACACCCCAACACATGTGAGTGTCCTGCTCACATGGAGTAAGGAAACCCAGGGTGTTTAGTCTAGAAGGGAAAAGGCTCAAAAGGAGCTGTCTTCAAATATTTAAAGGGATGCAATTTATGGAAAAAAGAAAATTTTCCTGTTATTGCTTTCTATGACAAAACCAGGACCGATGAATGGGTGGAGGCAAATTTTTATTCAATTCAAAGAACTTTGAAAGAGCACAATTTCTCTTAACACTTTGAATATAAAGTACAATTCTCAGCCAGTCCCTGCACTAGGGACATATGGTTTATACTGGTATAGATGAACATTATGTATTTTAATGTGACATATTTTAATGCACATGTTTAAATGTTTTAAAACTTTCAGTGTTGACATAAAATTTTTCCTTATAAAAAAATAATTTAGGAAAAATAAGTATATTGAAATACTCATTTTTTAGTATGAGTATTAAAATGTTCAGTAAAGAACAGATGATATGCAGACATGGCAAAAAACACGGAGGTGGTATGCAAATGACCACAGTTTAGGAAACACTACTGTAGATTGTGCTATTTCATCTTCAATGTTTTTAAACTTTTGTTCCAGGATCTATCTCCTGCTGAGGAAATGCCTGTCGCATAGTTTTGAATGACTCAAGTATTTATTAATAGAGAGGAAGAGGAAGATAAGAAAAATAAGACAAAGAAGGGAAAAAGGATGAATGACTCGATACTCCAAGCATATCAGTTCAGTTTGTTTACCTTTAGAGTTCTCATCATATTGACACTAAATCGGGAGGAATTCAGAGCACTAGGGCCAACAAATAAATAGAAAGGAACCTAGAAAGGTTAAAAATAAGGTCAGGAAGTTAACAAAATGAAACAACTGAGAAAATAGAAACAAATATAGCTAATGACAAATAATCTGACACACAAATATTCAACGGGTGGGAAAATCTGGACATGCCAGAAAAGACATGCTGGTGATGCCAGAGACTTGCTAGACCCTCAGGACAAAGGCAAAAGTAACAAAGATGGCCCCGTTAACTCTCAAGCCCCTTCCTTAGCCTCTGTCTGCTATCGCACTCACCCCACCACCACCACCACCAGCCCAGTGCAACAGCATTCTGTCCATGAGACATTATTCAAATTAGTCATGAAGACGAAAATGTTCATCCTCTCATTTTTGAACCTACAGTGTCCTTGTATCCTAGTGTACAATACGACCCAAATGAAGATTGTCAAGATCATTTTCAGGTAGGCATTATCCTTTGTTTTCCATTGCCAACGCGCCACTGGGGTCCCCAGCGCATCTTTAGCACCTATCCCTTTCCTTCTGTGGCTTTGGCCAAGGCTGTCTTCACTAAGACTCTGTTATCTGTCATCTTGACTTGTTGCTCTGCAGACTTCCTGTGACCCCTTTCAGATAACCTGAATACACAGGAACAAGCTTTTTTGGTGTTGTTCTCCACTCCCTATCCTCTTTGGACCCTTATAGTGATTTCATTTAATACTAAATGTCTCCTGCTAAGTAAAATTCCTTTACCAGAGTACTATAGCAATCTCACCTACCATGTTTTTTCTAAATAAACATATTTATTTATTACAGAGAAATGGTTTAATGCAGTTGAAATAATTTTGGTTATGAATGTGAAAGTCCTAAACTCTATTCTTAGTTGTTCCATTATTAGTTCAGTGATCTTGGCTGAGTTAACTTCTTCGTATTTCAAACAATTATTGGGAAGGAAATAATATATGTACTAAAGGAGGTTGTGTACAATATAAAGTTCTCTAAAAACATAAGTCATTTATTTAGCACTCAGTGATTTGCTGCTGTATCATTCTTCCTTGTTTCATGCATGTTCACATATCTCCAAAATCAATTTTATATTTGCTTGAGGCTGGCTCCTTCACATGCACTTGACTTATATTTGCTATAATCCTGAGTTGGTGGATTAACTGAGTCAATTGCCTTATCCCATTCTTGACCTGAGGTCCTCCTTCCCATCCTTAACCTTCAACTCATCAGTCTCTTCCCCTCCTTTGGGAAGCCTGCCTTCTTCTACTGAATGATGCAGATGGTTTTTCTAGCATCCTGCCCCTGGTACAGAGAAGTCTGCAATTTTGATATGTAGTCTGAGAATAGTCTTAGTAGAGACAGAACATGGGAGCAATGATGACATGTCCCCAGAAGGCTGAGAAACAATGACATCGAAACGTGTGCTGAGAAAGACTCTGCCAAATGAACAAAGGAGGTACGCAAGGACCAAAAACTGTGTTCACCCAACGCTGTGCAGGGCAGGAGTTCCCCACAGTGTTGTCTTGAAAGTTTGGTTGATGGTTAAAGTTTGGTTAATTTCCTGCATGGAAATACATATAGCATGCTTTCATCGTTTGAAGCTTTTAAGCCTTAGGAGCATTAAATTAACAAACTGGCTCTGATTTCATCCTTCACAAGAGACGTACAGTTAAGCTTTCAAAGTCACGTTCATATAATATCAGATTTTCTGGTCAAATCATCCTAACATCAGGCCTGCATAATAGTTTTATGTCTGCCTGTAAAAACTAGCATGCTGGCTTTTACATCATGTGCAAGTTTGTACAGCATAATCTTGGCCTTTTCAAATCCATTCAGCTCTGGATCACATGATGGAATTTCTATACTTTTAAAACAATGGACTAGAAACTATCACAATTTTATCAAAATAGTGTCACCCTACAGAGCTCTGCCTGAGGGGAGATTAGTCAACAGCCCTCCCAGAGACAACCACCTCTGTCTTCCCACCTCGAAGTTACAACGGGATGGGTTTACATGGTTCAGATTATAGCAAGTGTGCTATGAATTAATTTTTAAAATCAAGTTCCTAAGCCATTTGCTTGGACAGCTTGAGGAGTTAGTTAAAATATCTGGTACATCAAAGAAACGTGAAACACATTCACCATGGAAAACAAAGGAAAACAAATAAACAAAAAAAGATTGATGTCTAAAGGTTCTCAAACTTAAATGTGCACATGAGTTATGAGGGGATCTTATAAAAGTGCAGGTTCTGAGTCAGGAAGTCTGGGTGAGGCCTGAGACGCTGTGTTGCTAACAAGTGCCCGGGTTATAGCGATACTGCAGTCCAAGGGTCCCCCTTGGAGAGCAAAGCCAGAGAGTTTAAGCAACATAATGGTATTAGTGTGCGATATTAACACAGGGACTTTGACTTTCTAAACATCTCAACCAGAGAACACCAAAGTAAAATTATCACAGTTAAGAAGTAACACGTCTTGTGTACATCTTTGTTCTTTATTAGAAATTATGTTAAAAAGAGAATATTTTCTGCGTAATCATTTTTTCTATTATATCTATTCTTACTGGGCCGCAAGAGTGGGAGTAAAGTGGTTTCTCTCACAGGTTTTACATGCCTAAGCTGTGAGCTTTGCTTGACTACCCCAAACACACGCCACCACCACCACAGAGCAGGCACCAAAAGAGTAGTGCAGCTCCCACCCCCACCAGCACATCTTCTAAAGCTCCACAATCTGTAGCGATGGGAAGAGCACTCCATGGGCTTCCCTGCTCATTCCCTGCACTCTGGAAACACATCATGACACCAAAGGTCAGGCCCAAGTTGAACAAAGCACCTTAATTCAGAACTTTCTTCTGTCCTAGGGCAGACCAAAGCAACCATGGATTTGAGGATATGCACCCCTCAATTGCCTTTCCATACCGACCCCTAAAATTCAAGACCTTTAGCAACAGCAGAGTTAGACCTCTTGTAGCAGACAATAGCCAGTGGAAAAAATAAAGATAAAAAATGAAGCAATTAGATAATGTAAAAGTAGGTTTGGAGTTTTTTGTTTGTTTTGGATTTTTGTTAGAATTATCATATTTAACTGTTATATTCCTGCTTTATTATAGAGTTCAGTGTTTTTCCATCTACACGTTGCAGCTCATTGGTGAAACATCAACTCATTTTCATGGGTCAGAACCAGGCTGTTTTAAAAAATGCAATGAAAGTTCATAAAAATGCAATCATAGTTCAAAGGAGAAGTTCTGTGTCATGAAACTTCTCAGTTGTGTGTATGTGTATGTGTGTGCTCAGTTATGTTGTAAAGTGCATTTCTTACCTGAAGTCACGATCAAAAATTTGAAAACACTATAGTTTGCTTTATGATAGGGGAGGAATTTTTACCACCTTCGTTGCTTTTGATCTATTTGTCTTTATTGTATTCACCTGGCATTTGATTGCCTTAGCCAGATAAAGTCAGAGTACATACCCTTTTCAGATAATTCACTGCTCTTTCCACTATCAATTCCTGGAACTCATATAGCATGTTTAATTCACACAGATATTAAATTCCTTCAGGTTATGCATTATGTTAATAGGTCACATTTAATCTACATTCTAAACTATTGCTGGATTTTATACTCAACCCACTACATCCAACCAAGGTGCTCAATCAGTATACGGGATGCTCCCCATGGTAGTGAGCACCGCATAGCTTTCAAGTTACAAGAGCACCATCTTCTGGCGAAATATTTTCTTATTAGAGAGTGTTAAAGAGCTACCAAAAATGTCCTGATTTTTCTAGTAAAAATTGCAGTTACATCACTAATACATTCAAATTCTGTAAAGTTCATCGGGGACTCTCACTCTGTTCTCCTTCTAAGAAGGGTCTTTCTGTTTTTTAGCAGTGAAAGAAGCTAGTCTGTCCTTTCTGGTTTTCCGTTAAACCACGCTGGTTTCAAGTTTCAGCTCCTCCTTGAATTCCAGCCTGCTGAGACTTCTCTCTAGAATCATCCAAAATGGAGCCTCTTACAGCTTACCCATTAAAATGTACAGGGCCCAAAGCAAAGGTATTTGCAGTTTTGCTGTCGATGGTTCTATGCACAGTAATGCTGTTTCTTCTACAACTAAAATTCCTAAAACCTAAAATCAACAGCTTTTATGCCTTTGAAGTAAAGGATGCAAAAGGAAGGACCGTTTCTCTGGAAAAGTTTAAAGGCAAAGTAAGTTATATCTTTTGATTTTTATTTTTGTTGTTTTTCCATATCTCAGCTTATTCTCTTACTGGAATCAATGTTTTACTGTTACATGGTCATAAGTTAGAATTCAGTCTTCAGAATAATGGTATTAGTACAAAACTTTAGTTATCAAAGTTCTGATAGTTAATATACTTGTGATAGTCTCTGATTATCTTGTTTTCTTTAAAATGTTTTAATTTCTGTGCTGAATTAATACTTTAAGTTGCTTAGAAAATGCTTATAGTTGGTAATGTGAATATAGTGACATTTATTAATAAATGTATGAATTCTATAATCTAACATTTAAAAGCATTCTATCAATGATCCTATTATCTTTTATTTCAAAACACACTTTCAGGACATGAGTACCTAATGCTTTTTTAATGACAGTACTATTTCAGGGTCTGCTTGAAATACATTCAGGTTATGGTTTTTAACAAAATTGAATAGATCTGAAAATATAAAATAATCATCTATCAGAAGTTATAGTCCTCTGAAATGCTTTGAGATTTTAACTACGTGCAGGATTTTTTTTTTTAATCTTTTGCTTCACTTTCCGGTTGGATTTTTTTCTTTTTCCGGGAGGTTTCACTAGTTGTAAACGTGGCTAGTGACTGCCAGCTCACAGACAGAAATTACTTAGCACTGAAGGAACTGCACAAAGAGTTTGGACCATCGCACTTCAGCGTGTTGGCTTTTCCATGCAATCAGTTTGGAGACTCGGAGCCCCGCCCCAGCAAGGAAGTAGAATCTTTTGCAAGAAAAAACTACGGAGTAACATTCCCCATCTTCCACAAGATTAAGATTCTAGGATCTGACGCAGAACCTGCATTTAAATTTCTTGTTGGTAAATATCTACCTTGCCTAACCAGTATAATGTTTAATTGCTTTTTGTTTTTAAACAAATATGTCAGGAAAATCCTTTCCTATTTTATTTGAAATGTTGGATTGGGAAAGCTTAAAAAAAAGTATCAAAGAGCCAGAATCTCATCCTTTGTAACTTTCTACAAATTATGCTTCCCTGAAGTCAATGTTTTAGTCAATACTTCTTATATGTAAAAGAATTCCATTCCAATGTATTTTATTCCTTATAACCATCTCCTTCAAGTTACCTAAGGTGTAGCCATGGCTATTTTCACAAAATATCTCAATTCTCCTCTCATTTAACTAGCATTTGGGGAAATGTCCCTTCCCATGATTAAAGCCACACATTTCTCATGAATATTGCTAAGCATTTTTAAGCATATCTTTGTGGTTAATTTTATGTTGCCTTTCTTATCTGGAACAATATCCTCAAGAATGAATATCTCAGTTTACCAATATGACCAGATTTTTTTTCAGAGGCCTGTAGTGTTAGGCTACCTCTACAATTAAGCTAGCTACAGAAATCTATTTAAAAGACCTGCCAAGGTCAGTTAGCATCAAGGTAGTGTGGTATAGTGACAGTAGAGGCTTTGGCCTCGGACTACTTGGGTTCAAAAATCAAACTTTTGCTTTTGCTGTGTGGCTTCAGGCACATGACTTAACTTCTCTGTGCCTGTTTTCGCATTTGTAAAATGAGGCTATCAATAGTACCTACTTCCTAAGATTGGAGGATTAAGTGTGTTAATAGTAAAAATAAAGTACTTACACACCGCTTACTCTATGCTATTCTAAAGGACATTGAGCTAATGTTCTATCACCTAATTTATTTTGATAACATCTTCAGACCTATTTGCACTGTAGATAATTTGAGTTTTGATAAAACTATGACCTTAGGCAATCAAGCTTTCAAACCAACCAACCAGTAATGATGCTCTATAATATTTCACCTAAGTGTGAAATCAGAATCTTCTAAAAACATTATATTCAATTTCTAGGGAAAGTTGATATAACACCTAACACAAATAGCAACCTCACAGTGAGGTCTTTATTCCTTTTGTTCTTAAGGTACACTGAGGAAAGAAAAGCCAGAGCACATGCCCTTGAACTAATCACTCCTCAGTTATAGCAGCCAGATACTTGGGCACGATAGCTCATAGGTTATTCCCTTTTATCACTAAGAAAGCTTCTGAAACCCCACTTACCCTGTGTAATCAAAAAGGTAAATGTCATTTAAAGTTTCACTGGGCCAGCCCAGTGGCTCGCGCCTATAATCCTAGCATTCTGGGAGGCTGAGGCGGGTGGATCACTCAAGGTCAGGAGTTCGAAACCAGCCTGAGCAACAGCGAGACTCCATCTCTACTAAAAATAGAAACAAATTAATTGCCCAACTAAAAATATATAGAAAAAATTAGCCAGGCATGGTGGTGCATACCTGCAGTCCCAGCTACTCGGGAGGCTGAGGCAGTAGGATTGCTTGAGCCCAGGAGTTTGAGGTTACTGCGAGCTAGGCTGATGCCATGGCATTCTAGCCCGGGCAACAGAGTGAGACTCTGACTCAAAAAAAATTAAAAAATAAAGTTTCACTGAACTTAGATGGGAAGAGTAACAGAGCCCAGATGTTAAGAGCACAGCTCTGGAGTAAGAAGGCCTATACCTTCTTACCACTCACTAGCTACATGACCTTAGGTCTCGGCCTCCATTTTTCTCATCTGCAAAATAGGGATAATAATAATACCCCCACAGAGAGTTGCTGTAAAGATTAAATGAGAGGATCCATTTAAAGCACTGAGCATATATTACTAGGCACATAATAAGCGCTTCATAGATTTTAGTTATAATTATATTTTTTCTCATGTCAGTCAATAATATGAACATAAATCCTGAGTGATATACAGAAAACATCCACATTTCTTACATAAAGTTAGATTTATCAAAAGGACATCATAATTTCTCAAAATGAGATGATTATTTAGAATTCCTTACCATTTTCAGCTATATAATATGTACCAATGCTAAAAACATTGGTATATGTAACGTGAAACGCAATCCATATATTTACATTACCAAGGACCTTTAAGACATCATTTTGTCTTTAAAAATGTTGAGAAAGTTTTGAGCTGGTGAAGGTGAAAATTTTATTATTTAGATCAATAAATCTAAAATATTAATAAAAAGCATTGTCTCTAGATATTTCATGATTCTAGATAAGTAAATTCATAGGTGAAGTCATCAAATATATTGAAATCTGGTTACTCAAACCTTGAATTTTGCTTTGTTTGGATGTTTGCTTTATTTTCTTTTGTTTTTGACATTATGACAATGATGTCATACTAAAGTTATTACTTACACAGATACTAATAGAAATAAAAATCCTGACAAAGAATAAAATTATACTCATGCAAATATGTTCTGGATATTTTAGATTCTTCAAAGAAAGAACCAAGGTGGAATTTTTGGAAGTATCTGGTCAACCCTGAGGGTCAAGTTGTGAAGTTCTGGAGGCCAGAGGAGCCCATTGAAGTCATCAAGCCTGACATAGCAGCTCTGGTTAGACAAATGATCATTAAAAAGAAGGAGGATCTATGAAAATGCCATTGAGCCATTCTAATGCAATAGTCAGAACAGAGAAACATCTCCATGAGGGCTTGGGCTCATTTTAACACTCTGACAATCAAATATGGCCATGAAGGATGACTTTTTTTATGTTATCTTGCTGGTCGGTGGTAATGAATGTCCCTAGGATAAAGATGTTACCCAAAGAAAAATAAAGAGCAGCCAAAGAATCAAAATGAATATATAAAATACCATACAAAAAAATTCAGAATACACAATGATCAATATGCTTCGATAGCATATTGCTCAACTTGACATTTTCTCAGATTGTACTTGATGCAAACACCAACACACTAGACCACTGTTTGGGTTCAAAAACACTGTGTGTGACAGAAATTTTTGGAGTAACTAACTGTAAATGAATATGTTGATATAATACACACAAAATAAATGTTGAAAAATGTAAAGTACATATACATAAATTCGAATCTCTGTATATGTTTGTTTTGTGTACAAGATTTTGTGTGGTTTGTTTTGAGGTTTTATCTTTCAAGTACAGTTTCCTAGTATGTTTCACCATATCTAGCCAAATAGTCATTTATAAATGGTATTATCATAACACTTGAAAAAGCTTTCATCATTTTTAATATTTGTCTCCCCACTATTTTTTAGAAGCAACTCAAATTGCATAATTAGAATATTAATAGTTGAGTCCATCTTAATTTTTGAGTGAAAATCTCAAGTGTATGGAAAAGGACTTGAGTAAATGAGCATTTAGCTTCATTCTTTATAGGTTGATTTTGGTTGCTAATATATTCAGGCTGGATTAGCCATTTGGAAAGAATTCAATGCTCCATCATTCTAATAGCTAAAATAGTAAAAATCAACTCCAGTCAAAACTCTGATGTAAAAAAAGGGGGTGATTGCAATCACACAATCCTAAACTGTGGATCAGCAATCACTGAATCTTTTGGTGGAGGCATAATATACTTTTCTCTCAAAGTCATGACCTTTATTTTTTGTCAGCCTTATAATTATGAACTAACAAAGCAAGCTGCCAAGTTGGTGAAGGTTAATTATTGCTCTATGAAATATATATTCATTGCGTAAGATTTAAACGGGAAGACAGGCCAAAAATGTGAAAATACAGTCATGTAAAATTTGGCTAAGAAGGAAGACGACTCAGTTTACATAGCCTGTGACTTGACTCCCAAATTCTGACCTGATGGACAAAAGTGAAGACGAGGGGTGTGAGCAGAAGTGCACATGCCAACACCACACGGGCAACAGAGATTCCCCACTGCCAGATGGGTGATCGTAGAGCTGCACTGGGACCAGGACTGTCCCTGTGAGTGTGATGCAGATGAACATCCTGCCTAAGTCACTAGTTCTCTCCAAAGCCACATAAAGTGGCTTTCTTCCCTTAGGTATTTCCAGCCCTGTTGCTTTATTTAACCTGCAGTCTCCACTATAATATGGGTGCTTGACTCTCTCCCCTTGCCTTTTGGACAGGCAGAGCAGGCAAGTGGGGATTTGAAAGTTTGTTGCCTATTGCCTTGAAAGAAATGAAAGCCATGTGTCCACTCAGGGTTCTGTAACAGGCTATGTGTGCCAAAGAGGAAGTGAAGCCATTTGCCAATACGCTGCTACCTGTAACTCAAATGTCTCATAGGAATGTCGCCAGGCAAAACACACACCGAGGAAAAGTTAAATCTTTCTTGAATCTTGTCTCTGCATCAAAAAGTCTGGGACATAGACCGCTACAGGATGCCTGAACTATGGAGTCCAACTCAAAAGTATCAGGCATCACATAAAAGGGTATTCAGCTGTTGTCCTCATGACAAAAGAAAGGGGCAAAATCAAATGCATTTTAACTGTGGTAACGAATCCACTGACCGGAGGTTGGTTTGTTTCCTTTGGTGGGTGGTGGAGAGGAATACCTCATACCAACTCCATCATCTCACGGCAGATATAACTACAGAGATTGGAATAAATATGAATTTGCCTGAAACGTACCGTGAAAGTTGTACTTCATTTTTGAAAATGTTCAATAATTATAGTGTATCTATAGCATGTACATATGTACGTGTATATATAATCCTTAATAAATATAGTATATATGGCATATGCATGATGGTGGCTGGTAAATGTTTAACAACAGACTCTCTGAAGGAGGAACCCTGAAGTGCAGCATGCGCCAGTCTCTATGTAAACGCTCCCACGTGGCCAATTTCAATCTTCTAATAGTTTAATAACTAGCTTGGAAAATTTCTGGAAATTTTCACAATTAGTTCTTACAAACCAATACAAGCCACCTACGGCACACCAAAATTCTTAAAAATTAGATTTTATCAGGGTAACATAAGACTCCCCAAAGGAAAACAATCTAGATCAAAAACATATCACATATACTCTCTTTCATTATACTCTATTTGACAGGTGTTATAAAAATGTGGAAGTGTATGCAGTTTCTGAGTTATGAAAAGATGCTAATAGTATTCTGCCTAATCATACTAAAATCTAATGACCTTCCTGGATTGTCTGTGGATAATATCAACTAGGAAAATGGATGGAAGGAAGGAAGTCCAAGAAGAAATACAAAATATCATGTTAATTTGTGGTGTTTCTTCAAAATAAAAATGACATGTTTGGGTAGAGCTGATACAGGGTCACTCTCTATTTAGTCCTCAGTTTGATTTCATCTTTCCCATGGAATAATAAAATTCTAATATTGTTACACCTAGAAACTAACCCACCACACTCCTTCCCACTCTTCCCTTCCCTTCCTCCTGCTGAACTGTTAAGGCTGTACCTTGCAGAGTGGCACAGTCTCTTTGTGTTTTGGGGTGGGGAGGGAATAAAGAACAGCAAAGAGTGAGAATTAGGGAGCCATTCAGAAGGCAGTGATGGGAAGTGAGCCTCCCAATACTTTTTTTTTGAGGGTCTCACTCTGTTGCCAGGGCTGGAGTGCAGTGGCGTCATCATTGCTCACTGTAACCTCAAACTTCTGATTTCACTCGATCCTCCTTCCTCAGCCTCCCAAGTAGCTGAGAGTATGTCACCATACCCGGCTAATTGTTATATTTTTTGTAGAGACTGGATCTCACTGTTTCCCAGGCTGATCTTGAACTCCAGGCCTACAAGTGATCCTCCCTCCCACCTTGGCTTCCCAAAGTGCTGGATTACAGGTGTGAGCCACCACACCTGACCTTCTCCTTCTCTTTTTTCAATCCCTTCCCCTCTGCTTGTTCCATGACTTCCCAGTGTGTATCCCTTTCTTTCCCTCTCCCTTTTATGGAAACATTTTCTTTTTGAATTTATGTCTTCATTTTCCTCCTTACCCATTGATTTCTTTAACTTATTTTTATTTCATTCTATTCCTTCCCTCTTTTCTCATCATCTCAATAATATGGAACTAAAGAACAGCTTTAAATATGTATTCTGTTTATTGAGTACAAATGTTGGCATTTTATGTCTTGCTCTGTAATTTAAAAAACTTAAAACACAAAGGCCAAGCCTTCTAAATTTAGTAGGTTTTATTTTTATCGACAAGTGAAGTGACTCTACATAAAATAAGATGTTGAAATTTAACCTTAAAAAAACAAGATGAAAACAATATTTACATGCAAGAAATACTTAAACACAAAGATCCTGAAAATGAAGTAATACTTGGGCAACAACAAAAATAGGATGAGATTGGAAAGTAGCAAAATGCATAAGAATGAAATTATAGGTATCTATTTAACCTATGTTCTGCAAATATGTTTAAATTTAAATAAAGTAAGCATAAAAATTATTTTACCAATAACTTATGATCCAATACAGTAGAGAGCATGATATATTTCTCATTTAGGGTGTAACTAATCAACCAGACCACCAATGTCAGTTCCACTAACTGACTGCAGATGTTCCCATGAGCACACTGCATACCTGGGAGCCAGCACACATCTCATGCTGCTGCACAGGTCAAAGTGGCCTCCAAAAGAATGAGAAAACATTCAAAATCACACTTTATGGTCAGTTCTTCCTACTTCACAAGTTAGAACTCACGCTCTCATCCAAATATTTTATGAGCCTGTGATTTTACAGAAGATGAAGTGAAGAATTGAGACAAATCTTCTAAACAATTTAATCCATCCCCCACCAAAAAAAAAAAAAAATTCCCCAATGTTCTTGATATTTCAAGTGAAAATGTTTTAGTTGACTGAATCATCTGAAAAATTACCTCAAGTCTCCCTTCAGATGGCACACACACAGTCATGGTTATAGGGATCTACTTTAATGCCATATGAAGAAACTGATGGCCCAGAAAGAATACCAAAAATTTAATTGAAAATTGGGGGAAACATTGTAGGCTTTCTACCCTAAATTATCATTGTATTCTAAATCTTATATTAAGAATATATATATACAGTTTCACAAATACTTTACCACTGGCTACCTAAGACTCCAAAAATACTACTTGAAGTTTTTTAGGTAAATAATTGTAGTACTTTCTTCACCATTAAAAAGCTGTTCATTGTATTATAGTAGAGTAACTGAACAGCAATAATAACATAGTAAACAGTGTTCTGCTTCACAGCAAACACACACACACACACACACTAATTACAAATTTAGTTACACTCTGATGTTCATTGTATATGCAATAAGACAGCAGTTGCATGTTAGCTGATGCCATTCACATAATCAACCAGCTAACAATACACTGCCAACCCATCACACACAGGTAACCAATGCACTTCATTAACAAGAAGAATTTGTCCGGAAGCAAGTGGCAGTGTAGTAGTGGCTGCTGACTTGACCCAAAGCAGCCAGCTAACAATACACTGCCTACCTGATTCAGGTCACTGCCCATTTTCATGGCCCATAAAGTCGCTGAGGCTAAATTTGTAATATAAAACACAGTAGCAGAACTTTAATCTTAATAGTCACATTAAAGAAAATTTATAGGCAAAACTTGTTACTCTAAAACTATAATGAATAAAATCAATATTTTCTTGAATCCAGCCAAAAACTTGAAAGTTAAAAAAAAACTAAAAAAGAAAAGCTTTTAGAATACTTACACTTAGGTTTTCCAAATTAAAAGCTTAGGTAATGAAGATATATTATTATAATACAAATGAATTTTAAAATCACTTAACTATAGCATTTTAAATTACTTCTATTTACTGACCAAAAGGTCAGTTGTATTAAGTGGTAAAATATCTAGAAGTCATGATAATACATAAGCTGAGCATGAGACAAAACTGCAACAATGTTTGGGGGGAAAAGTCAATATTAAGGTATTTAAAGAATTTAAGTACTTAAATGACATTAATTTTCTCCCACTGTAAATGATATTAGTCATTGAGTTCTGAAAGTGCAGTTATGTGTTCACTTTAGAGTGTCACCACTTGAATATAGAAAAATTTATAGAATATCTAGAAAAATCTATAAAAATGATGATGGATTTGAAACATATCTATCAGTAAAGGTTAAAGGATGGTGAACTATTTAAAGAGAAGCATGGCAAATGATATTCATGAGAGATTTAGAACATGAGGGCTGTTAGAAAAAATCATTTAAATTTGTTTATTTTTACACTGATTTGAAGAGAAACTAAAGACTTATGGGCTTGTTCTTTCAAGGAGAAAAGGCACTACATTTGATCGACTTTTAAATGGCTAACGTAAACCGCGGTTATGCCGCTTCCCCTCATTGTCCACCAGATGGCACCATCCCCATTTCTTTGGGGAGCAGGCTTCCGAATGCGGCAGACGGGAGTGCCACCAGCAACTGTTAAACTGAAACTACAACAGCCAGCTAGCAAAGCACTGCCTACCTGACACATCCAAGCTTTGCCTTTTGCTGTTGAGGCAAAAACTAGAAAAGCACCATTCAGATAACAAATAAATACCATTATTTGTCCGTGACCTTCAGTTTCTTAAAGAAAAATTTTTTTAGTATGTGATCAGATCTTGTAGTGACAGAGATTGATTTTTTTTTTCAATCCTCATATTTTCCGACCAGCCCACACTTCCTACAGATACCTCCTTTTAGCAAGAAGGAGTCCGTTCTAGATCAGCGTTAGGACGGTGAACAAGAACAAGCGGGGGACACTCACCTGGGGGGAGCCTGGACTTCTCTTCCGCTCCAAGCCTTCCGCGAGCACGCGCATGAAGCTCTCCTTCGAAAACACAGATAACACGTGGAGAGAAACGGTTTAGGGGCGTCGTGATGTCGGCTGTGGAGCTTCCCCAGATCCTGTGCTGGTCGAACTGCCTCCACTCTTTTTATTTAAAGCGACTGGGCATCCCCAGGACACAACGAACTAAACCGCGCGACTCAAAGTCAGGGCCCATCCGTCTCGAGTTCAGAGCTGTCAACGACCACAAGCCCGGGTGTGGAGGTCCGCGCCGCCTCCGACCCTAGGCGGGAACCGGCCGTGCGCCCGGCCGGCTGCCCCGGCGCGACTCACCCACGGCGCCCGCTCCTCGGCGCGGACCCTCCGCGGGGCGGCGCGCTCCAGCTTCCACTCCATCCCCCGCGCGCCCGCCGCCCTGCGCCGCCTCCGCTCCTCTCCCGGCTCCGAGCCGCTCTCCTCGCCGGGCCGCCGACGCCCAGGGCCGGGTCCCCCGGGGCCCCTTCGCCGCCCGCCGCCCCCGGCCCGCTCCCCCAGCGCGCCCGCCGCGGTCCCCCGGGTCCCGGTTAAAAAGCCGGCCGGGCGGCTCCGAGAGCGGGAATCCCCCTCGCCGGCTCCCCATTGGCCGGCGCGGCGGTGACGTCAGCCCGGGAGGGCTTCCCCGCCGGGCGCCAAGCCTCGCCGCGGGCAGTGGCGGGCCTGCGGCGGGGCCCGCGCCAGGACCGCGGGCGGCGGGAGGCGGAGGGGTTGGCGGGCCGAGACGCGGGCTCCGGGAGGGTGTGGTCTTTGCATTTTCCGAAACAAGCACGTTTGCTTACGACGGCCCCGACGCCTTTCCCTCAGCGCCCGCGGCTGTCTCCACCCCACCCGCCTCGGGACCGAGCGCGCGGTCACTCCCTGGCCTCGGCCCACTGGTGACGACCAGTCGCCGTTGGTGTAGGCTACTGATTTCAGACGTGTCCCCCCATCAACTCTTCCTCGTTTTAAACAGGCAAGACAACGTGGCAAGATTTCTGCGCTGATGGGAATATGCACGGACAAATCTGTTCAATAAATTCTTCTCTGCTCTATACCCACTGGGAAGTGGTCAGGTCCCTCACTTGAGCTTCTGAGCTACGTCCCTAAACCGGAGGTTGGCGGAGAGGCGGAAGGTAGTGAAAGAGCCAGTGACAGGCAGGACCTCAGAAGGAGTGACGCGCCAGCAAGACAACTGCGCAGACGGGGGACTGGGGGATAAAGGGGAGAGGACGATACTGAGGGTTGAGGGAGGGGTCTGGGGGGAATGACAAGGAGCCAGATGGGCTGTGCAGCCTCAGCTGCCCATCTGAGCAGCCAAGAGGGCAAGCTGTGCCATATGGCATGAGGGTAGACTGTGTCTGGGAAACCTCTGACAGTCTGGCAGCTACTCTCCGCTCCTTCCCTCTCTCCCTCCCTCTTCACCCCACCCCCACGCCACTGGACACTGGATTGCATTTTGCTCTAGTGCAATATGTGGGTTTCTGTATTCTGGGGGAAAGAGTTCATAGACCAAATTCTCAAAAGGATCAGTGATCAAAATAAAAAGCTAAAACGGACTCTCCTGCTTTCCTTTATACTGAAAGCAAGAAAAATTGGCATTAAGACTAAGACCTAATCTTAGACGAGTTTTCCACGTACAATGATAATGCTGCACAGGGGGTAACTTAATCTTCAAGTGAGATTTACCAAATGCTTGATAGTCAACTAACTCTTGGGTCTCTAAGTTTCACTGACAAGAATTCTACTTTCTTTGCTGTGCATTCAAAGGAGTACTCATTCCAACTTCCAGTAAATCTTTTCAGCAAATATTGAGACTAAATAAAGTGAACTATCTTTGGATGAATGTCAGATGCATTGTTAATTTAAATGATCAGTTTTGCAAATGCCAACTAAAACTAGCACTACGTCAGAAATAATATGAAAGACATTTTATCTTTGTTCTATTTTTAAATATAGTTTACATTGACCCATTTTGTATTAACACAGAAGTAATAAAAATTCAATTAATAAGCTGATAAATCCATGTAAATTGGGATTTTTAGAATTCAAGTTCTTACAAATACTAAGAATAGTGAATAATTCATTTAGAATGTAGTTATCTATAAGTAATACATTTATAAATTCCATTTTAGCCACTAATTCCACTGCTATCTATACACAGCTTCCAAGTGCCTTTTTTTCCTAGTGTAATGTAGAAAATTATTAGTCAAATATCTCCCTTTAAAAAGTTATTGTACCTTTAAATATTCAGATTAAAATTTAACGTCAGAATGATGGAAATAGAAATCACCAATTTGTAAACGTCATAGCAATAACTGTCATAGTCAAGAATTATGAATGCTAAAATTATTGTGCATATGATGAGGATATTTGCCCCCGGTGATTAAACAAAAAAAGTAAAATCATAACTTTTCATTGGACAAACCCAGAAGAAACCACCCTCACCAAGTGATTATAAATATCATCACCACTATGAGATGTATTGACATCATGTGCCTCCTGATAGGCTGCACTGAGGAAGGCACATCACTTCTGTGGTCTTCTCACCAAAAATGCATAACCTGAATTTAATACTGAGAAAATACTAGACAAACCCAAACTGAAGGAAAACCCACAAAATAATTGGCCAGTACTCTTCAAGTGTCACTGTCATGAAAAAAGAAAAGCTAAGAAATTGTCACAGATTAATAGAAACTGAGTAGACATGCCAACTGAATGTATTGTGAGGTTCCAGATTGAATCCTAGATCCAAAATAATAATAATATCTGTAGATTAGTTAATAGAGTAGTAATGCTAATTTCCTAATTTTTATTGTACTATGGTTATGTACAATATTAACATTTAAGGAAGTTGGGTGAGAGACATAATGGGATTCTTTGTACTATTTTTGAAACGCTTTTCCTATATCTGAAATTATTTCAAAATAAAAAAAGTTAATTTCACATCATGCGGTCATTCTAATAAAAACACTTTGGTACAACTGTTTAGGGGGAAATAGAAATATAAATGTATTATCTTAATTTTTATCAAATAGGGTTTAGGAACAATGTCTAATTCAAATATCCATGTGCCTGTGAGTAATTTGCTATCTCCGAGATGTGTCCCCTCTGAGAATGGGTTTTGCAGGGAGATGCGTGGCCAAGAGAAAGGCTGTGAGGGAGCCCAGGTGCAGCAGTGAGGAAGGGAGAAAGAGTATGGAAATGGTTTCCTTGACTCTCAAATCTGTCGCTGCTCTGAGAATCTGACCGCGTCCCTACCAGTGGGAAGCAAGAGGACAGCCAAGCTTCTAAAATGCAGATTTTTTTCAGTTACATAATTACATGTTTGTGCTAATAGTAATGTTAAATATCTCAGAAATATGCAATGTGCAACGCAAACTCCCTTCCTGCGCTCTGCCAGCCTCCTCCTTCCCCCGGAGCTTCGTCAGCCCTTTTTCCACGTATGTCCCTGTACACGCTGTGTGCACGTCGTAGTTTGGCCCTGTGAATCTTCCCACGTATATGGGACCTCGTTATACTTATCGTGCTGCAGCCTGCTTTTTCTACTGCGCTGTACTCAATTGCTTTTCCAGCGATGCAAACCGCAGAGCTCCCCATCCCCAACGCCAACGGCCGGAGCCCGCGCCCCTCGGCCCGCGCCCTCTCCCGCCGGGCTGTGGGCGGGTCCCGCGCCCGCCCGCTCTGGCTCCGCGCCCCGCGCCCCGCACCCCGCGCCCGCGCCCGCGCCCGCTCGCGCCCCAGCTCCTGCGCGCCAGCCGACCCGCCCTGGCGCGCGCCTACTGGACAAAAGGGACCGTTGGTGTTTTCTTCAACAGTCCCCCGGGCACGTGCCCCCGCCGCGTGGGGGTTGGGGGGAGCCCCGCGCAGGCCGGCGGGGGTTAATGCAGCTCCAGGCTGGGTGGGGCGGGGGTTAGGCTGCACGGAGGGGAGAGGTTGGGACGGCTACACTGTAGTGGAGTGGGGATGTCGGCCCTGAAGGGAAAAGAAAGGGGAAAATGATCCCGGACAAAGAACTCAAAGCTCAGAATCGCGTGTGGATGGATGGATGGATGAATCCCTTACAATCTAGGCTATCAGTGAGGCTCGAAAACCTTAACTTGCAAAGCTTCTAGCAATGTAAAAGCCTCAATCAGAAAAGCAGTCAATAAAGTAGCCCATCACCTCTGGATACCTTACGTTTTCAATTCCAAGTAGTTCATGTATATGCATATTTTTCTATTCCCGCCTGGTTTCTAAGTACAGTACAGGGTCTGTCCTTTAAAAGTATTTCTCCATCCATAACCAATTAATGAAGATGGAGGGTTAGGTTTGCCCACCTTTATAGTGTGAAAATCTTAAAACCATTTCACCTGCAACCACTTCCTTTAATGCCATTTTTCCTCTCTCTTCCTCTTTAGGGTAGTTCTTCCCTATAGGGTAGTGGCCAAATGAGGTAGTTCCCCACAGTTTTAAAGCAATGTAACGAAAATATCAAACTGAAATTAGTACACATCTGTACGAAACAATGCTGGAATTAGGCGTATGAAGAAGATCCCCCCTCAAAGAAAAGCCCGCTAGTGGATGCTCTAAACTTGAAAATCTTATCTTTTCACGAGATAGTCTATCAGCACTTCAAATGCAATATAATCCAAAACAGAACTGAGAATCTTTCCTTATTCCCATTCTGCCCAAACCACCTATTCCTCCTCTGTGTGACCTGTTGCCAATATCACTATCTTCCAGGTGGAACAGAGGCAACATCAGCCTTCTTTAACTCTTCTCCTTTCCCACATACCCAAATCCAGCAATTGAAAACAATCATTTCCCTCTGCAGTGTTGGTTACATCTGCCCTTTTCTCCTCCCCCCCGCATCTGCCCTTTTCTTGAATGATAACGATAACCTGATAACTCAACCTACAGCCTATTCCCCTTCCATTCCATTCATTTAACTGTATTTATTTGCACCCAGCAATGCCATGCACTATGCAAAGAAGTGGAGATCCAGTGATAAAGTTATAAAAGGCACTAAGCATTATCTTGAGTTGATCATATTTCCTTGAAGGACCTTCCTTACACATAGAATTAAGTTCCAAGCTGTCTAATTCACATAAAAGCCCTTTATGACTTAGCTTCTTTCTGCCTTCCCCCCAGCTCCCTTGCACAATCTCCCTTAATACCCCAATGCCTCCCATATTCTCCCCACGTGGTTGATGCCCAGCACTGTCCACTGCCCTACCTTTGCTGAGGCTGCCTCGCTTTTGGATTGCCTTTTTCCCTATCTTTTCCTGGCTAAATACTACCTTTCAAATTTCAGCTACCTTTTCCAAAAAAAAGCCTTCTCAAACCACACTAGCTAGAATTTCTGTCTCTTCCTTAGGTTCCCATTGCATAGTTTGTAATTCTAGTCTGCTTACTTCCAGATTTTACATATGTGTGCATGCATACATTCTCCACTGTATTGTAAGCTCCAAGAATACAAAGTTCTTGTCTTTTTCATCTGTGTCCTCTTCACTGCATTGCACATAGTAAGCTACGCACTTGATTGACACGCAATAATTTTTCACTGAACTGATTTGTAGATGAGATTAGAACCTTTCCCAGATCATGAAACTAGGATTATAAAATTAAAAAAAAGAACTTCATATGGCCATGCTTAGAATGCAATAAACTCAATCTTTAAACATGTGGGAGTTAAAAAATGTAATGGAAAGCAAAGTTTCTTGGAGTAAGGTAGGTCCTAGGCCTGACACTTGCTAATTGTGTAACTTGAAACATGTTATCTCACCCCTTTAAATCTCAGGTTCCTAGACTATAAAATGGGGTAATTATTATCAACTATAACAGATTTATGATGAAGATCAAGAAAGAAAATACAAAACCCCTAAAAGTATACATTTCTTTATTTGAGGATGAAGTGATGATACTTAAATGATGAATTTAAAAGGGTATTTGGATAATAAATATGTCTTTATAAAGCACTTGTTCAGAAGACAGTATCCTCAGGTCCAGAACTTACATACAATAGGTACCTGGCACATAGTAGGTGGTCAATAATATTATATGAGTGAATTCTAAACTTCAAACTCAGTTCTTTAAGTAGAAATATACTAAATCAAAAGGAATCCATATGGCTACTCTGGTTAGATAGTTATGTCACCAGACAATACACATTTACATTTAAATGCTGTCCAATTCTGTGCTCACCAAACAACTTTTTGATTTATGACTTAAGCTTAAGTTTGGAAAGACTTAACCCTGAAAGGAAAGTGCCCCTACTATGACAGCTACATATCTCCAATTGTAAATGAACTGGATTCTGGTTTATCCACCAAATTTGAGATTGGTTAATGTAGTCAGTACTTCATAATTGCTATAACTTGATAACGGTTCTGGAGTACAATTGAACTGGACTGGTGAAAAGAACAGTGGAGTTCTGCTCCAGGCCAGATACTCTTGCCCTGCCATTAACTTGCAGTATTAAGTTACTCCTCTCCGAAAGTCTGGTTACTTGTAAAATGGAGAGTGTAAACAGAGGGAGCTAACATTCTTTCTGCCTCAGTATGGGTAAAATTCATAAATTACCAACCAGAGTGACCTCAGCATGGTGCTACTTGATTGGGAAGCTCTTTCTGGAGTCACAGTCAGCCTCTCAGACGTGTCTGATCATGGCAAGCCCATATGAACGGTACCCACAAACACATGAGAAGTTAGTCTTCTAGAGTTTATCATGCAAGGAAGCAGAGTAACACCAATGGGCAATTTGGAGTTTTAAGACCTAAAACCAGAGCTTCTTTATATAAAGCCAGAGGGTGAAGAGCTGGAGGTTCTGTTTAGATAAACCTATGCAAAAAGTTGACTAATTTAAAGATCTATACTTGTCCTTTATTAACTAGTTTATGCTTGTTTGCTCTTATACCTTCTTTTTCCAAGTTTTCCAGAGACTACTGATACTTTAGGTACAAACTTTGGGTCTGGGATTTGACTTTTTTTTTTTTTTTTTTTTTTTTTAGACAGAGTCTCACTTTATTGCCCAGGCTAGAGTGAGTGCCATGGCGTCCGCCTGGCTCACAGCAACCTCAAACTCTTGGGCTCAAGCAATCCTCCTGCCTCAGCCTCTCGAGTAGCTGGGACTACAGGCATATGCCACCATGCCCAGCTAATTTTTTCTATATATATTAGTTGGCCAATTAATTTCTTTCTATTTATAGTAGAGACGGGGTCTCGCTCTTGCTCAGGCTGGTTTCAAACTCCTGACCTCAAGCAATCTGCCCGCCTCAGCCTCCCAGAGTGCTAGGATTACTGGGATTTGATTTTATCCTACTTACAATCTAATAAATTAGCCCATTACTGTTTCATGGATGCTAGCAGAAGACATAAGACTCCTGGGTCAGAGAAAAAGGACTTTATTACAGCACAACAAGCTGGGTGAGCATCATATTTACATCAATTTGCCTTGCTCCCAAATCCCACAGAGGCAATCCGAAGGGCCCAAGTCGATGCCTGCACCCACAATAGGTTGCATTAGAGAAAACGAACGCTCAGCTTGAAGAATGAACTGTTTTAATAGTAAGCAAAACCCAGATAGTTCTTTGTCCCACATTACCTCAACCCTTAAAATGGCTTGCTGAAAATCAATTCTGAGTCCAGATAAAGAGTCATCAAGACCTTGCATTCCTAGCATATTCAGCAAGACATGTAGGGATGGGAGAGACCATGGAGCAGTGTCTTCCGAGACAAATGTTAGGGTTGCTGCCCCTAGTGAATTTTACTTTTATTGAATTTTATTATCTCCTTAAAACTCAGAATGACATAAAGTATGTGCCCTCTTGCCCTTTAGCTTCTTTGCAGCATAGGGTTGTTGGAAAGAACACAGGCTTTGGAGTCAGAGGACCTGTTGGACTCCTGGCTTTTCCATTTACTGCTGTGTGAACTCGGCCAAGCCATTTAACACTCCTTTCAGAGCCTCAGCTTCCTCATCTTCAAAATAGCAGCAATATCTACTTCAATGTTGCTGTGAAGACCAAATGAAAAAGAAATTGAGAAAAAACTTTGTAAAAGGTAAGAGCCAATCACCAAAATCTGGAAATAACCCAAATCCACGAAAATGTCTTTCATCTGATGAATGAATAAACAAAGTATGGTAAATCCACACAATGGGCTCAGCACACAAAGGGGTGAACTATTGATACAAGCAACACCATGGGTGTATTGCAAATGCATTGTGCTAACTGAAAGAAGGCAGACTCAAGAGGCTACATACCACATGATTCAGGAATAGACAAAACTGTGAGGACAGAAAATAGATTAGTGGTTGCCAGGGGGAGGGTTAACCGCAAAGGAGCATGGGGAATTCTTTGAAATGATGGAACTGCTCTATGTCATGATTATCAGGTGGTTACAGGATCTCAGCCAGCCTGACTCAACCTTTTGCCCAGGTCCTTACTAAATATCCAGAGCCCTGTCAATTTGAAACACCAACATCCCCCTGGCATAAGCCTCTTGTCCCAGAGGTTGAGGTTACCTTTCCTAAAATGACTTCTTCGTGTGTCTTGTCAAACTTATAAAGTGGGAGGGAGGAATCCCCTGACCCACATCATAAGAAGTTATGCATTTATTTCAGCATTGTTTGTAAACCGAAAAAAAAAAAATACTGGAAACAGTGTCAATGTCCTTGGATAAGAAATCGTTTTTTAAATGATAATATATTCACAGCATGGAATATTATACGGCCACAAAAAGAATGAATTTAAGTTATGTCTGGTGACTGGGAGGGATTTCCACAGCTGACATTAAATTTAAAAAGCAAAATGAGGCCGGGCGCGGTGGCTCAAGCCTGTAATCCTAGCACTCTGGGAGGCCGAGGCGGGTGGATTGCTCAAGGTTGGGAGTTCAAAACCAGCCTGAGTGAGACCCCGTCTCTACTAAAAATAGAAAGAAATTAATTGACCAACTAAAAATATATATAGAAAAAATTAGCCGAGCATGGTGGCGCATGCCTATAGTCCCAGCTACTCGGGAGGCTGAGGCAGCAGGATTGCTCGAGCCCAGGAGATTGAGGTTGCTGTGAGCTAGGCTGATGCCATGGCACTCACTCTAGCCTGGGCAACAAAGTGAGACTCTGTCTCAAAAAAAATAAATAAATAAATAAAAATAAAAAGCAAAATGCAAAAAAAGAAAAAGCATAGCATTTGAGGTATTTTTTTAATAAAATAATGATCAAGAAATTCAGTTGGGAGGCCAGGCATGGTGGCTCATGCCTGTAATCCTAGCATTCTGCGAGGCTGAGGTGGGAGGGTTGCTTGAGGTCAGGAGTTTGAGACCATCCTAAGCAACAGTGAGATCCTGTCTCTACTAAACATAGAAAAATAAGCTGGGCATCATGGTGCAACCCTGTAGTCCCAGCTCCTTGGGAGGCTGAGGCAAAAGGATCAATTGAGCCTAAGAGTTTGAAGTTGCAGTGAGCTATGATGACACCACTGTACCCAGTGCAACAGACCAAGACTGTCTCAGAAAAGAAAAGAAAAGAAAAACAAATTCAGTCAGATTTGGTGGCTCATACCTATAATCCCAGCACTTTGGAAGGCTGAGGTGGGAGGATCACTTGAGGGCCAGGTGTTTGAGACCAGCCTGAGCAACATAGCAAGACCCTGTCTCTACAAAAAATAAAAAATAAATTAGCTGAGCATGGTGGTATGTGCCTGTAGTCCTAGCTACTCCGGAGGCTGAAGTGGGAGGATTGCCTGAGCCAAGGAGTTTGAGGGTGCAATGAACTATGACACCACTGCACTCTGCCAGGGTGACAGAGCAAGACTCTGTCTCAAAAATGAATTAATAAATAATAAATTAAAATAGCTAGTGGTTATTTGTAATAGCCAAAAACTAGAAACAGCCCAGATGCCGTTTGCCAACATGTGAATGGTTAAAGAAACTGTGGTATATCCATACCATGGAATACTATTCAATAATAAAAAGAACAAACCATCTTTATTTAATCTCCAGGGAATTATGCTGAATGAAAAAAACTAATCCCAAAAGATTACATACTATATGACTCTATTTAAATAACATTTTGGAAAAAACAAAATTTTAGAAATAGAAAGCAGATTAGTGGTTGCCAGGGATTAAGTACACAGCAGGGGAAGGGGAATCTGGATGTGTTAATCAAAGGGCAACATGGGGGATCCTTGTGGTGATGGAACTGTTCTGTATGTTGACTTTGGTGGCATTTCTACATAGAATCAATATAAAAATAATTGAGATATTTTATGATTATTTTTGTGTTAGGTCTTCCTAACACAAAATGTGTTAGAATCCTGCATGAATTCTACATTTATGGCACATCTCAATTTGTACTGTATTCATTTCAAGTGCTCAGTAGCCATGTGTGGCTTGTGACTAGCATATTATATACAAGACAATGCAGCTCTAGTAGCTCTGCCCCTTCTCCTTCCCCAGGGGTTCTAATCTGACCCACACCAGCTTCCTCAACCAATTGTTCATCCATTGGGCACTATTTCAAGTACTAGAAGTGAATAATTGTTTAACCCCATTTATATTTGATATAATGGAACATAATAGAAAATTTTCTCAGGAGACTGGTTAAAAGAACAAACTATCAAGGGAGATTGTTAAATCTCTTGAATATATGTAAAAATTCCATAATCTATATATGATATAAGTATGGTGTTTCAAAAGAAAAGAAATCACATGTATTTCATTTCTAGTCAATTTTTTCTAATACCCCACTTCAAGATTTAAAGGCTAGCAAGTTGGTCTTTTGCATTAAATACAGCCAGACCCAAAGAGTCAGAGTAGACATTATCATGGCAATCAATTAAACAAACACTGTCATTATTACACCTGGTCTTTAAGTACTTGACCTAGCCCACTCCCAGAAGGATGCATTTGCACTAAATTAAAATGAACACTTCTTTCCTGAAGGTGGCACTGTGAACATGGAAAGTAAATAGCTCTGTTCACTAAGTATACAGGAACTGTGGGACTATCTTATCAGATTAAAGAAATGCAACATAATATGCATCTCAGTTATTCTGATGCCTCTGATTATCTTAATTGCTATTTTCCTTTCATTTTGATTCTTCACCCTTTCTTTTTGAAATCAAATTTATTGTCTATAGTAACTGTGCCCATTGACTTTTTTGAGTTTTTATATTAAGATATTGGTTTCTTTAAAAACAATGTAATGGCTAAAATTTATTGAATGCTGTGTTCAGCCACTGTACTAAGCGATTAAATACTTTATAGCACTTTCGTACTTCAGTGATGGGATAAAGGAAGGAGCTATTTGAAAAGAGTATTTAAGTCCCACAACTCCAACTTACTTGATTTTGCTAGGGAAATTACGAGTTTATAAATTTGTTTCTCTGCTTTTTTTCTGGGACAACATATAAGGAGACAAAATACGATGTTTGTCTTTATTAACTGGATACTTGACTAAGTAGGAGCCTTTATTTTGTTCCCTGCTACCAAAAAAGACAGACAAAGAAAGAAAAGCAAGAAAGGAAGCACTCTGGGAGGCCGAGGCGGGTGGATCATTTGAGCTCAGGAGTTTGAGACTAGCCAGAGCAAGAGTGAGACCCCATCTCTACTATAAATAGAAATTAATTGGCTAACTAAAAAAAAAAAAATATATATATATATATATATATATATTAGCCGGGCTTGGTGGCACATGCTTGTAGTCCCAGCTACTCGGGAGGCTGAGGCAGCAGGATTGCTTGAGCCTAGGAGTTTGAGGTTGCTGTGAGCTAGGCTGACGCCATGGCATTCACTCTAGCCTGGGCAACAGAGTGAGACTCTGTCTCAAAAAAAAAAAAAAAAAGAAAGGAAAAAAGGAAGGAAGATCTAATTAAGGACATTTTCTGATTTTTGTTATTAAACAACCACCACCAACCCTTACCAGAATCGGACTTAGTTTATCAAGGTACAAGCCAACTAAAATATTTTGTTATCAAATGTGGAAAGTATGATTCAAACAACTTAAAAGTTTGCAGTTACCTTAACCTTACTGCTCAAGAGGCTAACATTTTACATTATCCCTTAAAGTCTGAGACGGCATCATTTGAACACATGAATTTGGTGTGTGCCATAGGTACTACCATTCTTAATTTTTCTATAGATATTCTACAACTTTATCTCCTAGATATTGAGTCAAAAAATAAAAGCCAGAAAACTTGAATTGCATCGCTACTATAGAAAACTAGCCCCTCAGCTGCACCACAAAAATTTGAGCTCATCATACTTAAATGAAACACTTCCAACTGTGCTTATCCAATAAGCAAACATACCTGTGTAAATACAGAAGCATTTGGTTAACATTTCGTACAGTTCAAATCAGCATGTGTGTCATAATTTCAACACAATTATGTTTACATTTTAGTAATATTATATACAAGGACCTGATTTACTAGAGTAAGACAGTGAGGAAAAGCCCTTAAATTCTTCTTCATGGGAATAGAAAAACAAACAGTAGCACACCATTAAAATGTTCAGAGTCACGTGGCTGGCGATCCCTTTAGAAACTTATAAAAAGTAGCGTAATGACTGTAGATAGTACTAAACTATCCCTGCTGTCTCCTCCTTTGAGATGTCATCATGATATTCAGCTTTAGTTCAAAAAACATTTACTCTTTAAATAGCACACACTACAGATGAAATAGATAAATTCAATAATTTCCTCTGGGAACTTTCAGGCTAGAACAGGAGACATAAACAACTATGACTAACACTGACAGTGTGAGTGATATAATGAAAATACAAGGTGCTATAGGATATTCTTTCTATGTAAAGAAACATAAATGTAGCCATCTTTAAGCTTTCTCTTCTTAAGGTTAAATAATTTCAATTCCTATTTCTCAATTCTTTGTTTACGGTCCTCCTCTGCATCCTCAGGTTTCAATGTTTGTCTTAGATTATAGAACTCAAAACTGCACCCCCATCATAAAGGCCCAAATGACTGAATTTGGGAAGAAATGCTTTACTTCCTTTAGTTTCCTAGCATTTTGTTCACTTCTGAAATAATTGCAGGAAAAATTAATGATTCAGTGTATATTTGTTAAATATCCAACCACAAGGTATTGGTTAAATAAGTTATTCCACATCTATACAGTAAAATGAAGTCATTAAAATATTTCAGACATAAAAATTAGGAAAGAATCATAAACACTGTTAATTGGAAGAAAAAGGAGGTACACAGTGGGTTATGATTCCTATTATTTTAAGTATATATTTGTCTGACTTTCTATATATATATGTATATTTTTAAAAGTCTGGAAGTCACCATCAAAGTGGGAGAGATACAGCTGCTTTATGTTATTCTCTTGGCTTGTAGTCATTGATTTTGTAACAAGAAAAAAAATAAGATACTTAATTTTGTAATATAATTCTCAAAATTAAAGAAAATTTGTAAATCTTAGTTTATTAGCATAAGAATCTTAATAAATCTAAAAAAAGTAGTATAGGGCTGGGCATGGTGGCACTTTGGGAGGCCAAGGTGGGAAGATCATTTGAGCCCAGGAGTTTGAGGTTGCAGAGAACTATGATGAGGCCACTGCACTCCAGCCTGTGTGACAGAATAAGACCCTGTCTCAAAAAAAAGAAAGTAGTATAAATTAGTATATGCAAGTATGCTTACTTATACTAGTATAAAGTGATATATGTAAAGGGATTCTCACATTTTTAGGACTTTTAAGCTAATCTTAGAATAAGCAAAATTTATAACACATGCTAAAGCACAAGCTTATCATCACAAAAATCAGAACCTCTCCTAGGAGTTTGAAGGCCAGGCTGTCTCCTGAATGCTGTGATTGGAGATCTGCATGCCTTTGGATTCTACAGGCTCTTTTGTTTTTTAAGATTTCTCTTTTTACATGGAAATTTCCTTAGCTGGATCCCATTTTGAAGTGTTATTTATGACATCTTAGCAGAATTAGGTGAAAGCAAGAATCCAATGGTAATAAACCCTGGGTATCCTGGAGTGGAGGAGAGGCGAGACAGGGACAGGTATGAGGAGGGTTTCAAGGGCCAACAACAAGCTGCTCAAAATTTTACAGAGGCAGAAGGAATGAAAATTTCCCAAGTACTTCTGTTATCGAGTGAGAAAATGTATGTAAGAGTACTCTTAAAATGTTAGAGCACTCTACAAATAATAGCTAACATTTATTAAGCTGTAACTGTGATGGCTGCACATGGGCTTGTTAGCACATTCAGTTATCCATAAAGCCTACACACAACCACTTCTGAGTGAAGCAGCACCTGACAGTATCTCCATTTTCCAGATAGGAAACTGAGTCACAGAGAGGTTAAATAATATGCCCAAGATCCCCCAGCTAATAGAGGGTGGACCTAGGATTAAAACCCAGAGCACCAAAGCACCTCTAAACCACTCTGACATTTTTGATTGAATGTCAGTGTTGACTGGATTTCTAGGTTTTCTTGTTGCTTTCTTCAAAGACACTAGGTGGGTTGTTTGTTTGTTTGTTTGTTTATTTTTCCTGAAAAGGGGTCCTGCTCTGCCACCATGCTGGGGTGCAGTGGCGAAATCACAGCTTACTGCAGCCTCAAGCTCCTGGCCTCAAGCGATCCTCCCCCTTCAGTGCTGCTATGATAGGGCTTTCGGGAGTGAGACCTCTCTCTCTTCTTCTCTTCTGCCAAGTGAGGACACAGTGTTCCTCCTCTCCAGAAGAAAAGGCAATGAGATCCCATCTTAAAACCAGAGATAGAACCTGCTGACACCATCACCTTGAGTTCCCCAGCAGCCAGAACTGTGAGACAATGAATTTCTGTTCTTTATAAATTATCCAGTCTGTGGTATTATGTCATAACAGCATAAAATGGACTAAAACAGCATGTTTTCAAAAGACACCATGTTTTGATTATTTCCAAAACATGGAAAATCAAGACTTGAACAAATAGTAATACGGGAAAGACCCTAACCTAGGAAAGATCAAGTTCCTGACAGTAGGATCCTCATTCATCTTGGAGACATTCTCAGGGCAGAGCACCATTTTTACATAGCAAAGGTGTTCCATAAATGTTTGCTGAATTATTATATTAATACACTCCTGATGTTCTTTTGTAAGTCAATTGCACTTTCCTACAGAGTTAATTTTAAATGGTATTTAACTTCCCAAATTAGTCAACAAAAGCCTTTTTAACCTATAATGTAGCAGAGCCATGATGTTAATAATACAAGTCTGCATCCTGGGTCCTGTTGACAGAGCAATGCAGTAGAGGAGAGAACAGGAGAAGCAGAACTCTTCCAAACCTCTCCTGCCTTGGGCAGAGGGCCAACCCTAGGGGGAAACACTTACTATTTCACCGATGCATGACATACATAAAGCACACTAATCTTGAGTGTTTATAGCTTGATGTTTTGTTTTTTTTTTTCATATGAATACACCTGTGTAACCATCACCCACCCAGATAAAGACATCGAACATTGCCACCCTCATGAGGTTTCCTCATTCTCTTTCCTCAATCAGTACCTCTCACTACAGGTAACACTACTCTGACTTCAACATCCCAGGGAAAACTTATTTAGAATTTATCTTTGCCACCCTCCCACCTCTCTTCTGGACCCCTTTCTCTGGTTACTTGGAGGATAGGGTTGTCACATTTCACAGATCTTCTGTGTCTTAGAAAGAACTAGTCAATTTCAAATGAACTAGTGTAGACTATCGGAGAGTATACAAATGGGCCAGGGAATGATATAAAAAAGAAATTTTTAAAAGAAGGAGATCGATCAAAAGCAGGTTATATAATAAGCAGCTCTGACCCAGAGCTTTCTCATCACCCTCATGGGAAATGACTGGCTGTTGATTGCAAGCACACACTAAGGCTATTAAACCTTTGTCATCTGCTGTATACACGAATGTACTTGTTTGTAAATTATGCATGATTTGTTTCACAGGGTGTGAATTGTCTTTTTTCCAATAAAGCAGTTTGTGTTATAACACAAGGTAAAAGAATTGCATTGGATATTTTCAAGGAGAAGCACTCAAAATGTGTTGGCCCCAAAAATATTCATAGATACTCTTCTGGGCAAGATCTTATGTTCAGCCAAAACCCTCCCAACTATAACCACCTCCAAAAATGAACAAAAGTAAACCTAAGAGAATGTTAGACCTCTTAACAAGCCACTAGTTACCTGAATAACTAAAAATCACCTGTCAATATTATATAATACAGTAGATTCCATAAATTGGTCTGATAAAAATGTATCACCAGTAAATATAATACATTTAGTAGAATAAGGACATTGTCACTTATATGACAAAAACTAGTTTACATTTTGACAGTGTGGTACTGATGTGCTCTTAGTTTTAATTTGTCATTCTGATTTGATCTAGTAGTTCCATTTACTTGATGGCTTTTCAGTCCAGCTATAAAAATTTTCCCTCCAGTATAAATCTATTAAATCTTTTGGTGTCTTCACATAGCTAGCTTTAGGGCACTTTAAATTCTTTGTTCAAAAGATAAAATACTTCTTGGGTAAATAATTTTTTACACTAAACTCAGATACAAATGTCATTCTCCTCTTATAGAGATGTGGCTTTTAGATGTTCATATTTCTTTATCCAACAATTATGTACAGATTTTTAAAAATAATATAGCTATTTGCATTATTCATTTAACAACTTTGAATTTATTTAAAAGTTCCCATAAAAGTAGGTGTAACACATGGGTCCGTTTCCTAGGCTCACTGCTCACGAAGCTCCCCTGCACCAACACTCTTCCTTCCATTCTCCCACTTAGAAGAGTAGACACTCCATTCCTGGTATACACGCATTATGGTTAAGCCACTTACTGTGGAGTGTTTACTTTTAAGAATAGGTATCAGCAAAACTTTCCAAATTTAAATGCAAACATGTCTTGCTTTCAGTCCAGAAACAAAAGAACTTAAAGCTAAAGTCTCTCTAAGTAGTAACACCTGTAAGTTCTCTGTTTGTTGTCAGATTTGCAGTTTACATTTGCTTTGTGCAATACTGGTTGGTGTTCATCTTGCTTTCCAAGTAACATTCTAATTTTACTTTTTAGTTTTTGCTCTCTGGCAGTTTCCTAAGGATTACATAAAAACCTAGCTGTAACTTCTTCCCTCCAGTCTACTAAAGTATGTATAAAGTTCATTATTCAAAGACAAATGGGAGGGATATTTTTTTCTTAAAAGTCTTAAAATTTACAGAGATAATTAAATGTAACAAGGCCCAGTGAAGTGGGGGAAAAGCTAGGAACCAATTGTAGAGGCAGCTCATCCACTGATTTGCTATAAGAATTTAGTAATGGCACTCCACCACTCTGTTCCTTCATCTGTAAAATGATGTTAATGGTGCTAGGCTACAGGCTAAAGTATTGCAAAAACAAATACTAAAGGGGCACAGAGAGTTTATTTTAACGTTTTAGGTAAAAGCCACATATTAGTCAAAATGAAAGCAAACATAACATCATTCTGCTTAGTTAAGTTGTGGCATAGATAAAGAAAAGATATGTCACTTTAGATTTAGAAATAATATTGAAACTTATAGAGCAAGATAATTTTTTACTGTTTTCTTTGTATAACCTGAAAAGGAAAGAGCAGATAGAGAGATGACATATAGATAGAAAGTATTAAAATAGAAATGTTGTGGGGGATAAGAGACAAATTTCCCATGCAGAAGAACTTCAAATAATTTATGTGGCTGCTCCACGCCAAAGGAGAAGCAGCACTAACACCCCACTTTTAAACGCAGGCTGCACACAGCGACTTCCTTCCAAGAGTACAGTATGGAAAGCAGGGAGTAGTGTGGAATATCTTTACAGTGGAAAAACCTGACTAACACTACGTCAGCCAGGTGATCGAGGTCAGTACTGATAGTCATAAATCATGTTGATAGAATATACCCTTGACATCCTATGATCTCTCTCCAAAAAATACATACTCCCACTCTAACTATGAGAAAAAAAAAATCAGACAAATTTTCAACAGAGAGGCATCCTACAATATACCCGACCAGTACTTCTCAAAATTATCAAGGACATCAAAAACAGGAAAAAATCTTAGAAACTGTCATAGCCAAGATGAGTCTAAGGAGACATGACAGCTGGTGGTGTTCACCAGGGATTCGGGGGTTGGAGGGGTAGTCCCACCTCTGAGGGATGTGGTGAGCATTGTGGAGGGGAAAGGCATACCTCTAACCCTTGCTAGGGAGAGGCAAAGATATAAAATGCAACCAAAATGTTAAGAAAAAAAGAAAAACAAACATTTGTTGGGTGTGGGACAGGTGGGAGGGGGGAGGAGGGGATGGGTATGTACATACATAGTGAGTGTGATGCGCACCATCTGGGGGATGGTGAAAGTGGATAACTTATCAACACTAAGTACAACATTAGCTGTAGGATTTTTGTAGATGCCCTTTATCAGAGTGAGGAAGTTTTCATCTATTTATAGTTTTCTGAGAGTTTTTTTAGGGGAGATACACTGTATTGTTAGGTTTATAACATATCTATGAAATATATGACAACAGTAGTAAAACTATGAAAGGATGATCAACAGATTATACTGTTTAAAATTTTGTGTATTTTACCTGAAGTCATTGAATACAACTAAGTAGATTGTAATTAATTGAAGATACAGATTTGAATCCCTAGATTAGCAACTCCTAAAAAAAAGTGATACAAAGTGATATAGCTAAAAGATATGCATATACAATAGAGGATTTAAAATGGAATTCTAACACAATATTTTATTTTTAAAAAAGGCAGAGAAAAAAAGAAACAGAGAAACCAATAAAAAGCAAATGGCAAAATGCAGAACTAAATCTAATGACAACAATTACATTAAATGTAAATAAACTGAACACCACAATTAAAAGGCTGAGATTGTTGACTGGATTTGAAAAGCAAGAACCCAATACATGCTCTCTGTAAAAAAGTACTTTAAGAAGATAACAAGTGAAAGTAAAACAAGAGGAAAAGATTTTCCATGCATACAATATGCATAGGAAAGCAGGGGTAGCTATATCAATATCAGGCAAAATAGACTTCAAGACAAGGATAACACTATAGACAAAGGGGGATACTGCATAATAATAAAATGATCAATACCTTAAAATATGTATAAAACATTGTAAATACATGTGTCTACTAATAGCACTTCACAATACATGAAGCAAAACGTACAGAATAAAAGGAAGAAACAGACAATTCCACAGTGGAGATTTTAATAGTATTAGATAAGGCAAAAAAATCAAAACCAGTAAGGATATAGAGTGCCTGAACAGTAATATCAACCACCTTAATCTAATTGACATTTAAAAGGTGACTATACCCAATAACTTCAGAATACACATTCTATTTAATGCACATGGTACATGTACCAATTTAGACCACATGCTGGATCATAAAACAAACCTAAGTAGGTTTCAAAAGATCAAAATCTTACAAAGTATGTTCTCTAACCAAAACAGAACCACAACTAATTAAAGCAGAATCTTTGCAGGTGAGGCACACACATTTTGGCCTGGTGTCAAACTTCCCCAGGTGATTCTAATGAGAGCCAGGGTTGAAAGCCAGTGATATACAGCTATGACTTAAAGATATGGAAGCATCTAGTACCAGAAACAGCTGCATCTGTCTGGTGAGTGATTGGGGATGGGAAGATGAGAAGAGGCAGATGATTATTTTACATATAAGTTCTCTATTTTATTTTTTAACCACATGTATATATTGTTTTGATAAAATTTTAAATTTAACACTTAAAGTCTCTTCCTCAGAGACGTAGTCCCTGAGCTTCCTTCTATAAATGGTTTCTCCACTGTTATTTTCTATCTCTGGTCTCTGGTCTCTGTTTCTATCAAGGCACTTATTCCAATTTTATATTGTTAAATACATATGTGGGCTGGTCCAAGTGCAGTGGTGTTTATAACTAATCGATCACAACCAGTTACAAATTTCTTTGTTCCTTTTCCACTCCCACTGCTTTGACTAGCCTTTTGAAAAAATAAATTTTAAAAATTTAATTACATATGTGTCTATGTGTCTTGGCCGGGCACGGTGGCTCACTCCTGTAATCCTAGCACTCTGGGAGGCCGAGGCAAGCGGATCACTCGAGGTCAGGAGTTCGAAACCAGTCTGAGTAAGACGCCGTCTCTACCAAAAATAGAAAGAAATTAATCGACCAACTAAAAATATATGTACAAAAAATTAGCCAGGCATGGTGGTGCATGCCTGTAGTCCCAGCTACTCGGGAGGCTGAGGCAGTAGGATCACTTGAGCCCAGGAGATGAGGTTGCTGTGAGCTAGGCTGACGCCACGGTACTCACTTTAGCCTGGGCAACAAAGTGAGACTCTGGCTCAAAAATAAAGAGGTTGGAGCATGGGTTGTTGTTGGGTGTGACCAGTTATCCCCACCACTGCCACCATGTCCTTGACCAGGTGGCCCAGCTTGGTGACGGGCATCCACTCCTTGTCCTTCATTTTGCCTCCGCAAGCTCTGTGGCCTTGCCCCAGCCCCAACCATAGCTGTGGCTCAGGCCCCAAATGCCACTGCTAAACCCTCCCCAGAAGCCACTGTGGCCCCCCAATTCCAGGGCCCCTGGGGCCTCCAGGCCCTCCTGCTACACAGGCATCATCTGCCATTTGGTGTTTTCTACTGTGTCCTCGCTAAGGGAAGTTAGTTTAGAGTTTAGAACAGAAAATGTAGCTCCTGTGTCAATTGAAAGTCCAACAATGGAGTCCCCCCTGTCAATTGTGCCTGGAGCTCCTATGGGGATTTTGGGATCAGGGCCGCCAGTGAGGCATGGAGCCTGGACTCCCTCATTCATCATCTGAGTCCTGGACACACCACCACTGGACTAATTTTTCTATTTTTGCTCAGACTGGTCTCAAACTCCTGGCCTTAGCCTCCTAAAGTACTAGGATTACAGGCACGAGCCACCACACCCAGCTATTAATACTTTGGCAATTTCTTACAAAATTAAACATAACTCTTATCATACAATCCAGCAATCACATAATTCTTATCGTACAATCCAGTATAGAGTTTATTTATATTTAGAGGACTCTATATTGCAGGAGTTTCTGACTTTGGTGTAAGTAGGACTTTGATTTCCCCCAAAGTTTTTTTTGTTTTGTTTTTTGTTTTGTTTTGTTTTGTTTTTTGAGCCAGAATCTCACACTGTTGCCCAGGCAAATGCCATGATGTCAGCCTACCTCACAGCAACCTCAAACTCCTGGGCTCAGGCGATCCTCCTGCCTCAGCCTCCCAAGTAGGTAGGACTACAGGCCCACACCAAGATGCCAGGCTAAGTCTCTCCTTTTAGTAGAGCTGGGGTGCAGGTGGGGAGGTCTCACTCTTACTCAGGCTAGTCTTGAACCCCTGAGCTCAAGCAATCCTCCTGCCTCATCCTCCCAGAATGGTAGGATTACAGGCGTGAGCCACCATGCCTGGCCTTCCTCCAAAGCTTTGAGAGCACTCAGGCAACAGCACCTTCCCAGTCAGCCCACACCCAAAGGTCTCCCTCCTTTCTGTACTGAGAAAAAGGAGAGGGGCTGTCTATACTCCTCAGTTGTCAGTGTCCTTTTGCCCTACACCTTTCTTCACCCAACAAAGTGACTGCTCCTTTACATGGAGAGTTTTAGTTGCTTCTCTGAGACACATGCAACTATTCCAAGGTTCAGGGCTCACTTCATTAATGGCCAGTCATGTCTAGAAAGGGTCCACTATAGTCCCCATCCTGAATAGTGCTTACCTCTAAAGTTTTGATGTTATCAAGATTTGGATCTTCTCCCAGAATTCTGGTTTTTTTTTTTTTTTTTTTTTTAGAGATGGGATCTTGCTATGTTGCCCAGGCTAGTCTTGAACTTCTGGGCTCAAGCAATCCTCTTTTTTCAGCCTCCCAAAGTGCTGGGATTACAGGGATGAGTCATCACACCTGGCTATTCTCCCAGAATTCTGACATTAAAATGAATACAAGTCTCTAAACCTCTCAGTTCCAAGTCTAAGTTTTCCTAGGAAAGGGAATTTCTGATTGGCTTATCTTGCATCAAGAGTCTCCTGAGGCTGGATGTGGTGGCTCACACCTGTAATAGAGTTACTATATGACCTAGCAATTTCCCTCCTAGGTATATACCCAATAAAAACAAAAATATATGTCTAAATCCTTAACCATGGGATAAATATACACATATATGTATATATACATATATATACACATAAAATTCTGTACACAAATGTTCATGGCAGTATTATTCATAATAGTCAAAAAGTAGAAACAACTTAAATGTCCATCAACTGATGAATGGATGCATACAATATGGAGGATCCATAGATAGACTATTTTGGGAATAACAAAGAATTAAGTACTAATTCATGCTATAACATGAATGAACTTTGAAAACATTTTTTTTCACTTTTTTTTTTGATGTTTAATTTTCTCCTTTTGAAAACATTATAGCAAGTGAAAGAAGCCAGTCACAAAAGCCCATGTATTATATAATCTCATTAATATAAAATGTCCAGAATAGGCAAATCTTTAGAGATAGAAAATGAACTAGTGGTTGCCTAGGGCTGAAGGATGGGGAAGCAGAATGAGAAATGACTGCTAAAGGGTACAGAATTTAGGAAGGACAAAAATATTTTAAAGTTAATAGATTGTAGGGATGGTCGCAAAACCCTGTGCATAAAAAAAAAAAACATTGAATTGTATACTTTGGGTGAATTATATAGTATGTGAATTATATCTTAGTAAATCTGTTTTAAAAAAATAATCTCTTGGCCGGCACGGTGGCTCACGCCTGTAATCCTAGCACTCTGGGAGGCGGAGGCGGGTGGATTGCTCGAGGTCAGGAGTTCAAAACCACCCTGAGTGAGACCCCGTCTCTACTAAAAATAGAAAGAAATTAATTGACCAACTAAAAATATATCTACAAAAAATTAGCTGGGCGTGGTGATGCATGCCTGTAGTCCCAGCTACTTGGGAGGTTGAGGCAGGAGGATTGCTTAAGCCCAGGAGTTTGAGGTTGCTGTGAGCTAGGCTGACGCCATGGCACTCACTCTAGCCTGGGCAACAAAGTGAGACTCTGTCTCAAAAAAAAAAAAAAAAAATCTCTTGGCTCAATCAGCTATTGGTGGTGATGAGGATGATGAGGGGTCAGGGAGAGGAAGTAGGGTGACAAGCCCAACCACACAGACGCAACTATGTATACTTGGGTCTGTTCCCAGAAAACGGAGAATCGCTATGAGTTTGGAGCAATCCCAAGTGGTATCTTCTATATTAGGAACTTCCATTTTGAAGAAATACATGCAATACAAATGCTGAAACCTTGGGAGTTAGGCACGATCTTATGCAAGTGCTCAACGCTATTATTACCACTCAAAGGACATGGTATTTGTGTGTATTTGCTTTAAACCATGGCATAGCTTAGAAATAATTGAACTTTCCATATCCTATAACTAAATGCAGTTTCTAATTATTACTTGGGTACCCATATAAATCCTAAGTAAATCCGTGGAGTTTCTTTTCCCAGTACAATACAAATGAATGTCAATAATTGTCATGTCTGATTTACCTAGTATTTTGTTAAGCAGCTAAAAGTAAATATTGAAAATAGTTGTTAGCTATGCGAGTTTGAACAGGTGTTTTCCTAAAGGAAGGTTATCCATCTTTAAATTTAGGAATGATTGAATCTGAGCAAATTACTACCCTGATTTCCTTACATTTAATGGTACTCATTTTAACTGTCATTTCCTCCCCACAATTGCCTAAAAGTGTTAAGAAACTGTTGTGAGTGTACTCTAACACTTACTAATAAAGCAGCTCTCTGGATTTCCTTCACTTGACAAGCTCCAGAATATAGCTGTGGACAAGGACATCATTATTCCTCTCCTGGTAACCCATGCCCACACCTTTGACATCAATAGACTCATGCCTACATTTTTAGTTCTTGGGCAATTTGGTCCAGTTGGAAGCAAAAGGTAGATACAGCACAAGGGGAAGTCAGAGATTTCGGGTATGAGTAGGACTTGACACACCATGGCTGGCTTTGGGATGTAGGGGCCCATGTACAAGGGCCACAGTGATACCTCTAGAAGTACAGAAAAGTCCTCAACTTACAACAAGCAGAAAGACGGACTTCTGTCCTACAGCTGCAGGAACAGGTACTACCAACAACTGAATGAACTTGGATATGGAGTCTTCCTATAGCCTCCTGGTCAGAGCCCAGCCCACACCTTGATTTCCAAGAAACCCAGAACAGAGAAACCAGGTGAGCCAATCCAGAGTTCAGACCTACAGAACTATGAGATAATAAATTTGTTTAATTTTAAGCCACATTTAGTTTATGTTAATCTGTTACAGCAGCAGTAGAAAACTAATGCAAACAGATAACACCCATTAAGTACCAGACAATAGACACTGTGACAAACATTTGATATGCCCCACCACACTCAATCCTCACAACTTTTATTATCCCAACTTCAAAGTTCAAGAATGAGGTCCTTAACACATTTCATGAATAATTTTATTCAGGCTTTTCACTTACATCTTCAACATCAGCACCTTTATCATCATTGAAACTATCTTCGGTCATCATCTGACAACATTCTTCAAAGCATATCATCATCACTTCCAACTGTTTGAAACAAAGCCCTTTGAATCTGGATATGATTTTATCATTAAAAACTTAATGCCAAATCATAAGAATCTTTGCAGAACGTTGTCAGTCGGTTTTTGTTTTCTAAAGTGATCTTTAAAAGGCTTCTTTACAACAGTGGGTCTCAAAGTGTGGCTCCAGATGCCAGCATCATCTGGGTACTTGTGAGAAATTCACATTCTCGGGCCTCACTCCAGACTTACTGAGTCAGAAAATCTGAGGAGGGGCCCAGAAAGCTGCGTTTTAATAAGCCCTGCAGGTGATTCTGATACACCCTACAGTTTAAGAATCTCTACAACAACATCTAACTGTTGCAGTTATGAGATCACGTTGTTGGGAGCAACCTAGATAAAATGTGTGTACCTCCTTTTTAAAACTGATTTTACTGTTATAGAAACTGTTCTAGAAATACCCCCACCATATTATCTAAAACGGTAACTCCTATCACACCTTATCCCTATACGCTGCTTTATTTTCTTTATAACCTGTTATATATGAGACATTATAAATTATTAACTGAAAAGAAAAACGAGGCTTATAATTTGGAAAAGGAGAGCTTTATTCCTCGTACAGGATTTGCAGCCCGCAGTAGCCATTCCCGCAGGCTTGAAAACAGGGCTCCCGGACACAAGCCAGGGACTCGTGTTTCAAGGGAGGGACAACGGAAACAGGATTTCATACAGACCAGGGTGGCTAAGTAGACATATTTAATGAACTATAGGAGGAGTCATAAATATTTACGCAAAGAGAACTGTGCGCCTGCGCAATGGGGCTTTCTGTTGTTTTATGGCGTCCACGTTTTAAAATGGCTGCCCTCTATGTCAAAAACAGGAAACAAGGACATGAAAACTCTTTTGTGTATATTCTGGTTTTTTTTTTTTTTTTTTTTTGTACAGGGTCTCACTTTGTTGCCCTGGCTAGAGTGCCGTGAATGTCAGCCTAGCAACCTCAAACTCCTGGGCACAGGCAATCCTTCTGCCTCAGTCTCCCGAGTAGCGGGGACTACAGGCATGCGCCACCATGCCCGGCTGATTTTTTGTATATGTTTTTAGTTGGCCAATTAATTTCTTTCTGTTTTTGGTAGAGACAGGGTCTCGCTCTTGCTCTTGAACTCTTGAGCTCAACGATCTGCCCCCCTCGGCCTCCCAGAGTGCTAGGATTACAGGCGTGAGCCACCGTGCCCGCCCCACTGTAGACTGTTAAACCACTCCATGGTTGGTGGTCTTATATCAGGAAAGAATGCTGGGCTGGCCCTTAGGAAGTAAAACCTGATGGCTGTTAGCAAAGGAGGGGTAAAATGATTCTCAAATGTTTGGGAACTGAGTTTTAAGGCTTCTCTGGGGTCCCTTTGGCCAAGAGGGGTCCATATGGTCAGCAGGGGGCTTAGGATTTTATTTTTAGTTCATAATATCTATTTGTCTAGTATCTGCCTTCCCCACTAGAATGCATGCTTCATGAAGGCAAAGACTGGTTTTGTTCAGGGTTGTCTCCCCAACAACTAGAATAGTGCCTGGTCCTATTTGAAATGAAGGCTAACATGTCTTCATGAACTAGGCTATATCACATAGCTGGTCTAGGTCCAGAGAACAATGAGGAAGATGACTCAGATTCAGTTCCAAGTTTCTCTCACTGAAGTTTCCTACTAAGCCAGCAACAATAGTGCAAAGGATTCACACCATATAAGGACACAAATGGGTGGACACCACTTTCAATTGCTTCCCATGCTGCTCAGAGAAGCACTCAGGCATGGCTGGGGGTGGGGGCTAAGTTCCCTGAAGAAGTGAAGCAGGCACCAGGTCAGAAGAGTGCTGATCTGTGGGCTGGAGTTAGTGTCAGACTCCACAAATTTAAGGGCTCAGTCCACAAAACTTTCCTCACTTCAGATGCCAGTCACAAATACTACATGCTCAGTGTACCCAGACTTCTGTCCAACTTGGCTACAAATTCTGGGGTTCCCATAATGCCTCCTCAGGTCCAATAATTTGCTAGAATGGCTCACAGAACACAAGAACATATTCTCTTACTATTACTTGTTTATTATAAAGGATACAACTCATAAATAGCCAAATAGAAGAGACGCATTGGGCAACTTATGGGGAAGAGAATGGAGCTTCCATGCCCACTTCAGGAATGTCACCCTCCCAGCACCTAGATGTCTTTACCAACTTGGAATCTCTCTGAACTCCATCATTTAGGGGGTTTTATAGAGTTTTCATTATATAGGCATTAGCCATTGGGGATTAACTCAATGTCTAGCCCCTCTCCCCTGCCTGGAGGTGGGGGCAGGGGACAAGGGGCTGAAAGTTCCAACTCTCTAATCATGGCTTGGTCTTTCTAAAGACCAGCCCCCATCCTGAAGCTACCTAGGGGCCTCAGCCTCTAGACACCAGCCATCTCATTAGCATACAAAAGACACTCTTCTCACTGGTGAGATTCCAAGGGTTTTAGGAGCCATAAGCCAGCAACAGAGGACAAAAACCAAAAACATATTTATTATACCCCACACATACAAAATTCTTGATAGATCTCAGTTACTGTTATTAGTCAGGGTTCTCCAGAGAAACAGAACCAATAGAAGATATGAGGAGATTTATTATAGGACTTGGCTCACAAAATTATGGAGACTGAGAAGTCCAATGATCTACCATCTTCAGAGTGGAGAATCAGGAAAGCAGGTGGTATAATTTAGCCCTAGTCTAAAAGCCTGAGGACCAGGGTAGCCACTGGTACAAGTCCTAGTTCAAGTCCAAAGAGCTGAGAACTAGGAGCACCAAGTCTGAGGCAACAATTAATGGCCCAGCTCAAACAGAAGCAAATTCACCCTTTCTCTGCCTTTTTGTTCTATTCAGGCCCTCAAATATTAGATGATGCTCATCTACATTGTGAAGACAATCTTCTTTACTCAGTCTACCAATTCAAATGCTAATCTTTTCCAGAAACACCCTTATAGGCACACCCAGAAATAATGTTTCACCAGCTATCTGGGCATCCCTTAGCCCAGTCAAGTTGACATATAAAATTAACCATCACAGATGCATACTTCTCTGTTCTGTTCTCTAAAGAATCATGCTCTGTACCAGTCTGGTCATGGTCTTCTCCCCCTTCCACAAATAGTTCAGAATACCCTGAGAGTGCATTCTATGGCATAAGAATATGATATAAGTTGTTCTAAATATTGTCAATGCAAACTCTTTTCTGAAGGAAAACTGATGGAAGTGGAGGGGACTTTGCCTATAGCCAGACCTCTCTGCTCCCACTATCCTCCCATCCCTGTCCCAAAGGAGGATCCTTACATATTCACAGAGATTAGGACATGGACATCTTTGGTGGGGGTTGGGAGGAGCATTATTCTGCCTACCACAGCCACTTTGGTATAAATTATAATTATCCCTCACCTAGATTATTTCAAAATCTCCAAATAGGTTTCTCTACTTCCACTCTTGCTTCCCCATGCCTGCCCCACTACAATTCTCCCAAAGAGACCAGAGCACTCCATTTAAAATTTAAGTGTGATCATGTGATTCTTCAGCTGAAAGCCTCTAATGGCTTCTCATCTCACTCAGAATAAAGCCAAAGTCTTCAACAAGGCCTAGAGGAGCCCTGTCACCTCTTCTACTTAGTGTCCCCCATTTCCCTTCATTCACTCAGATCTAGCCACACTAGCCTGCCTGTTGTCCCTACGAGTCAGGCACACACCCACCCTAACTCCCATCCCCCACAGGACCTTTGCACTTCTTGTTCCCTCTGCCTGGAATGCTCTTCCCCCAGATATTCACAGGGTTTATTCTCAAACTGGGAATGGACTGGATGTTTGTGTTCCCCAAAATTCATATATTAAAAGCCCTAAGCCCTGATGCAATGATATTTGGAAGTGGGTTCTTTGGGAGGTAATTAGGTTTAGATGAGGTCATGAGGATAGAGCCCCTATGATGGAATTAGTGCCCTAATGAGAAGAAGACACCAGAACTGTCTCTCTCCCAGTTATGTGAGAATACAGCAAGAAGACAGCCATCTGCAAATCAGAAAGAGGAACCTAATCAGCCAGCACCCTGATCTTGGACTTCCAGCCTCCAGAACTGTGAGAAATAAATAGTTGTTGTTAAGGCACCAGTCTGTTTCATTACAACTGACTATCCTTCATATATCCTGACTATCCTAAGACACTATCCTATTCTTCTTCATTTTCTTCATAGCACTTATATATTTACTTCTTTAGTATTTATCTCTTCCCAGGAGAAAGTAAGATCTATGAGGGCAACATCGTTGTGTTTGTTCTTTTGCTGTTTTCTTAATATCTGTATTACTGAGATTCTCAGTAACGGTCAATAAATATCTGTTGAATAAATGAATGAATCTAATTTTTTTAAACTCTATTACTGCTAACTAATGCAAAGTCAGTCATTTGTGCCATTAGTTCACAAAAGAATTTTCCCCTTACCTCCAGAAATAAAAAATACACAGAGTTGCCAGTGGTCAACATGACAATCATAGGGCTATAATATTAAAGGCAGTAAGAAATATAAGTTTTTTTTAAAATCCAGGCATAAGACACACAGAAAAAAATACCTACAAATATTTTTTAAACTTTTTAGTTATGGTAAGTAAGGCATATGAGAATACTAATACAGGAATGAGAGAAAAAGACTTTTGATAAGCTGATTGTTTTTTGGGACAGGTTAATGGGGGGAGAGGTTTTGCTTTTATTTTATTTTTTTTTCTGATCCTGTACTGATCCAAACTTTATATTTGAGCTGATGAAAAAAAATTCAAAACCATCCACTGTATTTTTTAAGAGTCCATTTGTTAGACAAAATATGAGGAAATGTGGTCTATTTTATCACCTTTCTCTTTCCTTTTTTTTTTGGTTTCTAAATGGATATTTAAATACAGATAACAGTGTGCACAGAACAAACTGGAGCAGCAGGTTCTGTCACCCTACCCAGCTCCTGGTGTTACCCGATATCTCCACTCAGACTGGCAGAACCAGCAACACTGTGTGGTGTAACACAGTTGGACGCTTGCCCAAACTGAGCCCCCAAACGCAAGGAGCAGCCCTCATGTTGAGGAGTGTGAAGGTGGCCAAATCACTACTTGACATATGCCACTCACATAATTTCAGAACAGAGCAGAAAAAGGAACCTCAGACAAAAGGGAACAGAAGAAAAGTCAAAGTAAAGGCATTTTGAAGCTTTGATGTGAGGATTTTTTCTGACATGTTATATAGATCAAGCTGAGAAAGATCAAGCTAAGAAATGTAAAACATGAATGTACACTCCAGTTTTATCTGTGGAATTCAAAATCTTTCACCAAGATTTCCACACTTTGTTTCTGGCAAAAAAAAAATGTGAATACTCTTTCATGTGGTATATGCCATTTTCTTAAAACAACTTACATTTCTTATTAACAACGTTTGCTTTAGGGGTAGGTATTCAGTTAGCACAAACAAAACTGTATGTATAATTAACGTAAACATTTACCATAAATCTTCAAAATTATATGAATGACCATTACAAGCTTAGTACCCATTTTGTTTGTAACCCATTGACTCTGAGAATCTGTAATTTCCTAAGACAGCTGTTCAGGTTATCTTTCCTGATGTTTTATTCTGGCAGCTAAAATAAAAGTCTTCAATAGTAATGAAAGTAGGCGTCCTTCCAGGACTGAGGGAAGTTCAGTGATGTATTAAAACATTCACCCAGAGACCAGGCTTCTAGGCCTAGAATGCCTAAATGACTAATGACAGTGATTGGAAGTTTCCAATAATGCTTCCTGTTGTAGAAAATTACCCTCTTAGAGCCTCCTTTTCCTCCTTATAAAACTAGGACATTATATAACTATACAAGTAGCTACGGTTTCTAAATCCCTTCCTGCTCTAAAAGTACATAATTCAAAGCTGCTAAAAATAAATATTTCTGGTTGGGTGCGGTGACTCACGCCTATAATCCTAGTACTCTGGGAGGCTGAGGCAGGAGGACAGCTTGAGCTCAGGAGTTCAAGATCAGCTTGAGCAAGAGTGAGACCACATCTTTACTAAAAATAGAAAAAATTAGCCAGTGGGCCCCTGTAGTTCCAGCTACTGGGAAGGCTGAGGCAGGAGAATGGCTTGAGCCCAGTAGTTTGAGATTGCAAGGAGCTATGATGACACCACTGCACTCTGGCCAGGGCAACAGAGCGAGACTCTATCCATAAATAAATAAAAAAAAATATTTTTAATTGCCTGTGACACACGTGTATACACACACGAACAGGTACACACATACATACACACAGGTACACACATACATACACACAGTTTTGCTGTGACAAGGGGAAGGGCTAATACAATGTTTTGTAGCAGAACTTCACAGTGCACCAGTGATCAATACTTTTTTGTTCCTGAAAAAGTAAGTTTCAGGGTGGCATTCGCACTGCAGGGAGCGTTCTTCTGGGAAGCCAGATTAGAGAAAGTTTCAGCTATTCCCGCTCAGCCTCCGGGCATTTCAATTGAAATTCAGGGCAGTGTTTGGGGGACCACATCTCAGCTTAACTGGGGACCCAGCGGAATTTGTAACCCCCGTTGGCTGTGCGGATGGTGAAGGCGTTGCCCTGAGGGAAGGCGAGGGTGCGGATGGTGCTGTGGCTGCGGATGGGGGTGCTGAAGGAGACGCCCTCCTCCAGCTCGCTGTGGCTCAGGTTCAAGGCGCTCGGGCTGCAGTCGGTGCGCAGCCCCCGGAAGGCGCCGTGCAGATTCCCGGGCCTGCTGTCCCTGTTCGCCGGCTCTGCCTGCAGTCGGGGCCGCTTGGGATCGCGGTTCTGCAGGGCTTCCTCGCAGCGCTCGGAAATCTCCCTCAGGATGGCATCCACTTCCTGGCAGTCCTGCCCTGCAGCACTGAATAGCTCCTCCAGGCTCCTTTTGGCCGTTGCCTTGAGCAGGAAGGGCTCGGCCGCCGCCCCGCAGTCCCGGGACTGTGAGATCATCAGCTTCTAAGGAAGATAGGGAAGAGCGCCGCCCTGGGGCCTTCGGGACTCGCAAAAGGAGAACCGGGTGCGCTGCGCACAGCGCGCGCCCCGCCGTCCTCTTCTCTCCCTGGCCCCCGCCGGGTTCCAACACAGGGAGCAGGGTGGAGGGTGCATGGAACAGTTCCGACGTCCTGCACTGTCCCACGCGCCCGCGCCCCACTTACATCCAGCACCGAGGCCAGGTGCCGGGTCCGGCTGGCGAGTTCCTTCAGCTGCACGTTCCGCTCCTTGAGGGACGCGATCTCCTCTTGTTTCTGGGTTAGCGTCACGTGCAGCTGCGGGGGGCGAGACCCAAACATTCAGCGGTAGGCCACCGTGCTCAGTCTTGTCGGCACATTCTGTATGAATCAAACCCAGGTCCTGACGTCTCACAGGAACTGGGAACTCAATGGCAGTCACGCTGGTGAGAATGACTTTTTTTTTTTTAAACAAAGCACTTGGACTAAATGTATCTCAATGAATCCTCAATGTAGCTTGGTCGTGAAGATAATTGACTTGGACAACAGGCGATCTAGGTTCTATTTCTATGACGTTCAACCATCCTATACCTCGATTTCCTTACCTGTAAAACGAGGCCGATAAGACGAGCTAGCTCTACGATTGTGAGCATTAAACGAGAGGAGAAAGTAAATTGATAAGCACAGGGCCAGGCACATAGAAAGCTTCCATAAATGTTGGCGGCCCTATTAAAAATCTGGTGGGATAGGATTCCCACTTAGTGGAGTTAGAAACTGAGGCGGAGCCATCGGAGCAACAGCAGCCACGTGAACCCCGAGCGCGTCCACTGGTTCTGACACCCACAGGAATGCATCATCCTCTCGCAACCTCCCATTCCGCCCCGCCCCGCGCTCTTTACCCTGTCCCCGCCCCAGGATTCCTGATCGCCAACCCAGGGTCCCTACTTGGTTATTCTCAACGAGCGCGTCCCCCAACGCCCTCTGGTTCTGGTCGGCCACCTCCTTCCAATACTGCTCAGGCGGTGGCACGTCTGCAGGGCATAGCGGCGGTGACTGCAGGGCTCGTGGGTCCAGCGGCGGGGAGAGGCAGGGCCCGAAAGGTGAGACATCGCAAGGAGAGAAGGGGAAGTCTCCGCTGGCAAGGGGAGGTGACATCAAAGAGGACGAGTCTGGGGAAGAGTGAGAGCTAGGTTTGCAGTCCCAAATTCTAGCCCCACTAGCTATAGGAGAAAATGCCACTCTGGGTATAGGGTTTATGTGAAGATTTTCCTTTATTAAGTAAAGCACCCCTCGGTCCACAACGTCTAAGATTCCCAAGCCCTTCCTGATATCTTATACGTACACAGCAGGTGCTCAATAGATGCCTACTGAGTTGACCTGAACTCAGTCAAGAAAACCTGCAGAGGCCTGTAAGTCACAGAGGCCTCTGATTCTCTGAACACTGCTACCCTTCAACCTCTCTCCTGTCACATCACAGCGTAGGGGCTCCCTCTCCCACAACTCAAACCCATAGTCGACAAAGAGCTATAGATGCAGCAGTCAACTTCTCCATTCGCAGGGAGGGGAATGCCCTAAATACGAAAGAGCCAGACCCTCTGATGAGTCGCTGGACTGTCACAGACGTGTGGCTGGACCACAAAATCTGAACTAGTCCGATTCGGGGTGGAAGGCAACCCCGCTGTTACTTAACTGCAAGGAGACTTCACTTGCCTGCAATGAGATCATCCACCGTGTCTCTGAAATCTTGCAGGTGAAAGGCTGCTTCCGTTTGGAGGGAATGGTTCTAGAATAAACCAGAGGTGCAAACCAGTTAACGTGGACTCTGGCTGGTCTGGGACACTTCCTAGACCGACAGACGTCCTCTAAGGCTCAGCAGCGGGTCTGCTTCACTCGCGTTTGCAGCCCAGCCTCATACCTGAAAACTCAAGCCCCAGCCGGGTCAGGGNGGCAGACTCGCACCGCCACGGTGGGGAGCGGGACTCACGGAGCGCGGACCGACCCAGAGGCTGCAGTTCGCGACTCCCTCCAGGCGCCGACACCGTGAGCACGGGTGTGTCGGCCGTCAGTCCTTCAGCGGGCGGTGCGGTGGACTGGCGCCCGGCCTCGGGCAGCTGCGCAGTCCCGCGTGCCTCCGCCTTGCGACCCGGCTCCGACTTACCCCAGACCCGCCAGGGAGCCATCGCTTTAACAGCACAGAGCACCACGTAAATGCCAAGTCTTTCCTCCCAAGACCCGATCAGCGAAGCAGTAACTTGAGGCCGTGTTTCCCGCCAAGCCTTGGTCATAGCTACCCCCACTCCCACAACGGAAGAGGAAGGTAGGCTATGATTTGAGGGACCCGGGATGCTATGGAAAATGCTTCTGTTCAGCGCACAGCAGTGCGGCCTCTCTTGCTCTTTTCAGTTTTGCAAAAAGTTGGGCTGCACCTCCAACATCTTGAACTGCACACTCTCCTGGGCTCCTGCAGGGTGTCTGAGTGAGCAAAAAGCTGGATGCCCAGGGACCTTCTTAGTCCCTTAAATCGAGAACATTTAGAATTGATGAAACTCTTTTTTACATAGAGTTTTTAAAATTAATCCTCACACCAGTGCAGGAAGAAGGCAAGGCCTGGAAAGTGATCCCTCTTCAACTGAAGAATCTGAGGCTCAGAGAAGTTGTTACCCAAAGTCACCCAGCTCTGAAATGGGGACTCTTGCCCTGGAGTGCTACCTATTTCAACCCTCTTTCCTCTATACCTCATTGCCTCTAGCTTTTCTCTCTGTTTAGGAAACCTGGCTTCCTCCAGCAAAGGCGGCCAGCCCTGCGAAAAGGAGAAGCTCTCAGGGGCCATGCTGTGAGGCCAATATGCCTGTTAGAAAAAAAAATAGCTATTCCATGATTCCCCTTACTCATCTATTCCTTTGTGTTAATCACACTGTTCTCTCCAAAGGCCTTCTTTACTATTCAAATATTTCTGGGAAGAGGAACTTATCCTGGTCCTAACTTCAAAGAATGTGCAAGTATCAGTTTTCTTCAGGGAGGGAAGACTCAGGCAGGAAGGCCCCTAGCACAGGTTGGACATTGAGGTAAAGAAAAAGGAGCTGAGAAAGGAAGGACTGGGGGCCCCAGACACATCCTGGAGTTCTGCTGTCACTGAATAAGTCAGAAATGCGACTCATTCTTCAAGTACTGAAAGGTCTCCCTTTCAGCAGGAATCTGAGAAAAGCCCTTACCATGAGGAGACTGGAGGCTAGCTCAGGAACTGGGGCCCAGCAAATGCTCCCACGTATGCTATCCCAGGTTTTGGCCTATTCTTGACCCCAAACAATTCTAGAGCACTTCCTCTCTGTCCACTTCCCCAGCAGGAAAGGGACTGGGAAATATGACCTGAGTGTACACCAGCCAGGGTCTTCCCAGAGGTTCTTCCTCTAGGGTCCTCTCTCCTCTGTACTAGCTCTGTCTTACCCAGGAAAAATCCTGGACTATTTGGTCCATCTGGTGTGAGCTCTGTCCTTGAAACTTTTTCTTTCTTTCTTTCTTTCTTTTTTTTTTTTTTTTTTTTTTGAGACAGAGTCTCACTCTGTTGTCAGGACTAGAGTGCCCTGGCATTAGCCTAGCTCACAGCAACCTCAAACTCCTGGGTTCAAGCAATCCTTCTGCCTCAGCCTCCCAAGTAGCTGGGACTACAGGCATGTGCCACCATGCCCGGCTAATTTTTTCTATATATATTTTACTTGGCCAATTAATTTCTTTCTATTTA